>CAEFZY010025364.1:0-49908 GCA_903066815.1 Brachyrhaphis roseni | reverse complement strand
CATGTAACGTTAGCATACCGTACAATTATTCAGCCTGTTGTTGCCTCTATTCTATTTTTATTGCCTTTCAAGATGACATGTCTATTCTTGGTGTTGGATTTTATCAAATAAATTTCCCTCAAAAATGCGACTTATACTCCGGAGCAACTTATAGTCCGTAAAATACGGTACTAAGGAATATAATTCCTCAGTAGGACACACAAACTGCTAAAGTTGAGACACAGAGATATACCAAACTTTTTTAATGCTCTACAAAGTAGAAATAAACAATTAAAGGTCACTTTCTTTTTCATCAATCTCAGGTCTCCGCGGTCAGCCTTGTCCTCTCCTCTTATTTCGAATCGACGCAGAGAGAGGAGCGCTGGGTCTGAATAATAAGCTTTAATGTGATGATTGTCAAGGCATTCTCCCTTGCAGTGAAAGTGCCTGTCAACAGCAGATCAACACCTCCACCCTGAACTCAAAGGCCTGTCATGGCCTCCGAGGTCTGAGTTTGGCTTCAGGCAGACAGAGGATGAAACAGATATGAGCTGACAAGTAGGTGAAACACAGCAAAGAAAATAGAATTTATTCTTTTAAAATGAGCAACTTTCTGCTCAACAAGCGAGAATCAAACAAAAAAAGGAGAATCTAATTACAACTGAAGAGGGAGTGCAATAATATGAGCTCATCAAGTCTCATATTACTCTGCAAGGTGTTTGAGTGGGAACAGGTGAGTAATCTGAGTCTGATTATAATCTCCTCTGAAGCCAGTGTCAAAGGCCCAGTGCCCTCACATTGTGACTGGTTCACCCTGGGCAGCAGTGTCACTGACATTTACATTTGACAGGCATGAAAGCCTGTCGGTGTGGAAGCTAAGGAATGGAGGACAGCCATCGTGACTCAGCAGTGATCTGCTGAGCTGCGACAGAAATCATGCAATCTCCTCCCCTGATTGGGCTACGTATGCAGCAGGCACTTTGAGGCACAGCAAAACGAAGCCCAGCAGCGACATTAAAATTACTTTAACCATCAATAAATTAATGGGCCTGTGCTTAGAGCGCAGCTCCTCACAACTGTGATGAACATAAACTGCCTGTGTGAGTGGGTTTTAATGTGAAAAACATTTCTGCCGCACCGAGGATCTGCACCCATTGAAACACTCCGATATTACAAAAGGTCATGATCAAACGTATGAATTTTCACCGCAACAGAAAGGTCATCCATCCATCTACCAGGCACCAGAAGGCGTAACTTTTGGATCTGGTCAAAAGCTGGGTGATTTATTTTAGACATTTCAGGCTGCAGAAGAAGATTCTTTAATCTAGCTGGAGCTGGCTGACTGACGGGCGAAGCGTGAAATCATCCTGGTTGGATTTTAACTGAAAGACGAGCAGCTACATTAGAAGAAATGTAGTTCTTTGATTAAAAAGTCAAGGGCACCAGAACTACCAGTCAAAATCAAGTGTTGTCTACATTTAACTGAAAAAGAACATTCTGGAAAATAAATATTCCACTCGTGCTTTACGATGGATTCAAATATTTATTCTGGGAAAGAAACAAAGAGACACTTGATCCACATTGTGATGCGAAACATGAACTGAGATTATATCTTAAAGGCGAGGAGTAGGAGAGTAAGGAAGCCTCATGAAAGGTCGTGTGACAATTTACAGAAAATGATCTACCTTTATGATTGAGGTAGACACATCTCAGATGGATGCAACCGAAAAAAGGTGTAGCGCAAAATGCCTCCATTGTTACAGGAGGGAGCACTGAGGCGACAGACAAGGCTCATGAATTACCTTTTAAAAGTTTTTCAATCTGTGCTATTAAAAAAATCCTGGTGCTGGGCTATCCTGAACAATAACTGAGCATGAAGAGATAGAGGCTATTTTGATATCTGAATGCTTTGTTTTGATGTTTTCTGCTATAGTTGATTTTTTTCCTGCTTATGCCTGCAGAGCCACCCCTCCTTTCATTTATCTACAAATACTTCAAGCTAACCTTGGGGGAAGTATTGAATTTGATAATTGTGCCATTATGTGGATCATAATTAAAAAATAAAAAGTTAAAGTACAGAATAAGTACTTCCTCTTAAAAAAACAAAAATCAAGATTATCAAAAAAAAAAGCAGAGATGAATCCGATAATTTGTGCATATTAATCATCATCCAACAAAGCAGATTCAGAATTATTTCAGTTGATTTTGTAAAAATTTGTACAAGGATGAATTAGATCTAATGGGTTTACAAGAATAATACTACAAGCGAATTATTCCTCAGCCAGAAAAAACCATGAAAAGATTTTACACATATAAAATTATTCCAGCAACTTGCAAGTAGACAGCAAATTACTAAACTTTTCAGTAGAAGATAAAGAGGATGTAAATGGACCAAAGAAATAGAGGGTTTACTTTAAATGGTTTATACTCTAAATTTAATCAGTTATCCAAGCTACAACTGCTTTAAATATATGTCTACCAATTTTTTATTGCTAGCTTTATCTCAGCAAAACTGGGTAAAAAACATCTGTGAATAGGCTAGACCATCACAACAATGTGCCTTAGCTAAAAAATTTATCAAAACCCCTTAATGTCACCTGAAAACCAAACTGCATGCACAAAATGTGGGTCTATGTCCAGGCTTTCAAAGCCCGTTGGTAAGAAGCCGTGCATTAGCCACATCGCAGCGTTCAATGCATGTGAAAAAAGTAGCAGCTTATAGTTTTGAAATCCAGTATTAAACTTGATTGTTTCATTATCGCTACACAATACACATCAGTTTTAGCACACCAAATCTGTTTTGAAACTAACTTTGTTAGATTTGAACTATGACATATAGGAAAAAGGTTTAGATTACTGTTTGAGTCAGAAACTGTCCGTCAAGTCACACACAATGACTGAATGAAAGTTCTTGAGTTCTCCACAAGGAGATCAAAATCCTTTACCTGCAATACCTCTGATACTTGGTGATGGTTTGCAAACATTATCAAAAGTTTTAAAGACCTTCATTTCAAAGCATGTCTGGGCAGGTAACCTTGAATGATAGGAGCAGAAGCATACTATCACAGCATGCTGTTAATCTCTACATTTATGTGCAAAAAAATGATGTTTCACTATCAGACTATCTGCTTTTCCACAAGGTGAGCTGGGGATTAAGATGCAGGACGAGATGAACTTCGAAAGAAGGAGGTGGTGAAACAGAAATCTAACAATTTTCTCCTTGAGGAGTTAAAAGTGTTTGAGTTCTTAAAGCAGGAAGGAAAAATCCTTCTGGATGTTGTTAAGATGCATTGCAAAATCTGAGCAAACTCGGAAAATATTTCCTAATGCAATATGAAAAAAAAAAACAGGTTACCAGGCAAACATGGGTAAACACAGATAAACCTTAGCTTAAGGTGTCCTGCAGCTAACTTGACAGCTGTGAAAAATAACCTCCCTCTCAAAGAACCTGCTGCATACGTTATTAACTACACACAGTCTCCCACACAGCATCCAAACTTTTCTCACAGAAACACCTGTAACATATAAGAAAAAATATCTAAAAAAAAGATAAAAGGAGAAGCAGAGCAAAGTTACAAGAGCCAATTACTTTTTAACACAACATTCTAGGCTTGAATTGAATTGGGCCGCCATTTTCTTGTAGAATTGAGCAACTAATAATGAACATATCTTTTGATTTTACAGGCAAAAAGACGGATTTGAAAAGGTCACAGAGCAATGAAAAGTCAGAATCCACTGAGATGAGCTAAAATAAACTCTTTCTTACCACTAAGTAGGTTAACATGCAACAACAGTGGCAAGATCTTGTTTTTTTCAGGCAATTCACCAGCAAAAAAAAGGACAACAAAGCAAAAAGTCTGAACCTACAGTAAAGAAAATCAAGCTGAGGATGTTTGTGAGCTACACAGCCATGTGTCCACTCACTTCCTTCCGTATAATCAGATGGATGGAGAGAAGCACAGCTAATGGATTCTGTGGTCTCATTTTGTCCTCCAGCCTGACATCTGTTCAGGTTATCCCTCAGCTTATTGCATTTCTGTTAAGGCTGACGCGCCTCAGTCTTGGTGGAGGCTTTATGTACTTTCTGTTATCGCTGCAGGAGTCTCAGTAAATATGGTTTAATCCCAAGAAATCTCCTAACTGCATTGTAGCTTCTTTAAAGTGAAGTGCCCTCACTCCCACAACTCTTTTTGTTCTAGCAGAAATTTGATTGTTGTGCATATTGTGCAAACAGTTGTTGGAAATTCACTCAATTCCATTTTCTTTTGAAGGTTGTTTCTTTTTGTTCCCCTTTGTTCTAGTTATTTATTTTCGGCAACTGCAATTTCAATACAATGCACACATTCACTTTTATTTTACATAAGAAAAGAGCTGGCCACAGAGTTTGTGTAAACTCTGACAAATTGCTTCTTACATTATTCATGAAAACTGGACAAAAACAGTTGGCAAATTCATCAAAAAAAAAAGAGCCATTCTTATATATTTTTTTTTTGACAATGTATTGAATATTACGCAAAGTGAACAAATTAGCTTTTTAACTTTTGAGCTAAGAAAAACATGTCATTTTTTATGTACAACAAATACATTTCAATTAAGAACTACAATAATTGAATTAAAGATGGACATCTGTTGCAAAGTTTTTTGTGATTATATTACTGATGTTTCCACAGGTAGATTATGATTAAAGCAGTAAATTAGGCGTCCTCTGTTGTTTTAAGCATTCAGCACTGTTTAGTATTTTTGTAGTCAGCCCAAAAAATTCAGCTGACAGTTTGAACGGCAGCACTGTGCACACAGTAGGGAGGCAGCGCGGTCCCTCTTGTTACAGCAAAACTGTTAGTTTGATGCCCCCAGCGCCCGGGGCTACTGTCAGCCCTGTCACGAGCTCCTCTGCTGTCCTCTCCACTTCCTGCTGTACCTCTCCTCTTATCATGTCTTTGTTTTGAAGGATTAAAATATGAAGGTTTGCTGGAGCTCTTTAAGATCTGACATTTGGGAAAGCAAAACAGTTCATAAGCAGAGACAACAGAAGAAGAAGAAGAAATGCTTCTGAGACTGAGATCAGCTTTAGTGTAAGAGTTTACTCTGCAAACATCAGCCAAGGCCGTATGCAAATGACCCAATATGTATGTCACTCAGGAACTGATGTATTATGGGTGGCTGAGAAAGCAAAAATACAAATGTAGAGCAAAAAGACAGCTTTTCTTTGCATCGGCCTTCAATATTCAGCGGCCCCTCCATCGAACTCCATCGGATGATCTTTTCGTATGTATGAAAAGATATGTCCTATCGCACACATGTTCCTGCAATGAACAGTACTGGTCACCCTGGTTTGGATTTCCATTGACTCTTGGATGGGACAAATAAGTGGACAGTATTATTTATCAGGGTTTGTTTATTTTTTTTAAAGAAATACGTTAATGACTCCTTGTGACATTTAAAAATCAATATTCACTACAAATGTGAAATGCTGAAATCTGAAGCCAAAATCTCAACAGCTGCCAATGTTGGTATTTAGCTTCATACAGCAGATCTACAACAGTTTACTAACCCTTGTTAAATTACCAGAAACAAATGAGAGCACATTTGACTTCATTTTGGAACATTATTTCATATACTATGCGCAATGCACAGTGTTTTATATCAGATAAAAGAAAGACGCAATGAAAAAAGCAACAAAAAACAGCCTAAGGATTTCAGAAAGGCTAAACAGGAGTGAAGAAAGCTGATGCAATAGGTCTTCATTTCTCCAGGCTTCTCTAAGGAATGTTTGGTGTTTTTTCCTCATTTTCAATGCAGCACCAGACCATTTTCAAAGGAATAATTAATTTAAATATAAAAATCCTTCAAATAAAGTGGTTCCCAATCTGAATACATGAATCAAAGTTGCATCAATACATGCAACTTTGAAAAGAACGTGTATCACATTGGATCTTTTATAATTTTGCTAGCAGCAGAAGGACAATTTGACTAAATTTCTTCAACTAAATTAATGAAAACTACCAAATATATGTTTATATTTAATCACCAGCACCAACCAATAAACAAACAAGTAGGTCAATAGGTCTTTATTTCTTAACAACAAGGCTTTCAGATGTTGTCAAGAGGTTAATTACAAACTAATGCAAAGTCCAACAGTAAAGGAGAAGAACTAAACTGACCTGAAGGTAAGCTGTATTTTTATTTTTTGGCATTTTCTGCTAACTTCACTTAATGAAGCCAGATACAGAAACTGGGCAAGAAGCTGACTGAACCAATCACAGTCAATTTTTTTTATCATGGCTTCTGACAGCCTTAGTGCTTCCTAAACAGATTGGAGACCTGCTTATAAGGTCTGAACTGAGCGGTGAGTTGTAGCTGGCAGATAAATAATAGTTCAGTTTGTTTTATGTCAGTTTTTGTCAGCTTGACAGGCATGGTGAATATTAAACTACTGCAAAGGCAGCAACAGTTTGGCGTGGTTTGAACCATTTAAAATAAGTATTTAAAGAAAGGCAATGCTTACCAGTCAAAATCTTTGGACAACACTAAGTATTCTGCATCCAGTGACTGCAGAAGAAAAATCTTGCTTTTAACTTGCTGATCTCAGCATTCTTTCCTTCGTTTCCGGCTTATTTGCTACCATTAATATTCCTCCCTTTAGATGAACCCAAACTTTATCCAGCCATTTTCCTACCTCATCGACTAATTTCGTCGCTTCCCGCCTCCTGCATCATCTTCATCCAGCAACAAAAGGAGACAAAAAACAATTTAATCGATTGCTTCTTGATCTAGTTTTGTATCTTCTAAATTAGATACCCGAGTAAGGCATTTAAATACTTTACTCAGGTATTCAAATACATGAGTAAGTTTTGAATACCAAGCAATTAAACAGAGACAAAATAGATACTTTTAAACTTAGACTGGTTATTAGTCTTTGGAATTAGAGACAAGTATTTATTTGAGTATCTAGCTTGAATGTTATTTAAGGCTTCCATTCCAGCTCTCATTAAGTAGCTAATAGATTTTTTCAAGCACCAAGTTCTGGGCTGACCCGCTCATTTACCACAAAGAACCTCTTTAACCTCTGCGGTCTGTGCTTGGATTCAACACTAAAGCAGATAATAAGCGAGTCGGTGGCTTTTGGCGCTGCCAGCGAAGATGCAGATTGTGCTGTTTGACATTGGGGAGATACATTTCTGGCACCACGCTTCCAAAACTCCCACCAACTGACATTTCTGGGTGACAAGCGATGAAAAAAAAAAAGAGACACACAATGCAGAAAGTGAAGAAACTAAACCTGTCTGGAACATTTTCTCTCTGACAGCCTCTCTGCATACCTTATTGTTGGAAATAGACAGTGAATAAAACATTGTTTGTCCTGCTCTGTCAACATCTTTGCACCAAGGCAGCTAATTGAAGTCATGGCTGCTCAGTGATATGCAAACTGAAAGCAAAATACAAATCAATTCATTTAAACTATAAACCATGTGTACCTAAAGTAACAAATAAGCTCTTATTTCATTATTTAAAGTTATCCTGAAAGGAAATGTTGCTACACCTCTCTAATAAAAAGAATAACACAATATTCACAGCAATATAACTGAAACAGTTATTCAGATTTTATTGCTCATCTGACGTTTAGTCCTGTTGGTTGCATGGAGTCTAAGCAAGTTTTCTCACATGATCCTCTCTCAAAAATATTCCACCTCTTCTTCCTCCCAATGACTTTTCACTCCAGGTCAATCTGACTCTGTCCAAACTTCACCCACCAGTTGAATGTGTCTAATGAACCTCCCTGGGCTTCTTGTGTGTGAAAAAACTTTCAAGTATTGTAGGCTCCCGTTAGAAAGCTGAGCTCAAATCCAAGTCTATCGAATCACTTCATTTCCTTGATGAGCCAAAGATTATAGAATATCTGTATAACCATCCCAATAATCAATTTCATGATCAGTTCCATCACAGCAAGGAGGAACTTTTAAAATAAGAACTTGCTTTTGCAGTTCTCTTCAATAAAAAAGAAAGTCTTAGAGTTAGCGTAAGATTTGTTTTGGGCTCGGTATCTATTATGAAATACAGAAGCAGGAATCATGGAGTGAATTTAAATTCCTGGTCACTCCAGCAATGATGAATCTATCGGAAATACTACACCTCCAATAATCATCACTAATATTACAAAGCCCTGAGAAACAATCTGATATAGTGATAAAAATACAAAAATAAACACAATCAGAAATACTTTTTAGACTGAATCCAATTCAAAATGTAGATATTTAAAAATAAATCATATGAATTTAAACTCTAGTAAATATTTTAATTTATTCAAATGCAAGATATATTACGGTTACATAACTAATTTTCATGCAGTGTCCAATAAATTGCAAAGTCTGCTCACCTTAAACCTTCTGGAATACAATAAAAAATCCTTTCAGAAAACCATGATCATTCTGAAATTATTTTATCACTAAGCTTTTTTTGACATTTTACGTTTTACCTATATGTAGAAGTCTGACAACTAACATTTTTGAAAAAAACCTAATAATAATAATAATGATGCCATGTTGGCTTGACTTAATAAAGCACAATTTTAAATAACTATCCTGAGATTTTTTTGTAGATGTCACCAACAGATCAGAGAACAATCATTTATATTCACTCAGGTAGAAAATTATGAAATGCTTATCTAATCTATCTGAGCAGACAATGAGAAATGGTTTCATTCATCTTTAATTGGTTGATTCTTTTATGATTATCTCAAAATGTAAGGAGTTTTTTTTTTTTTTTATCCCAGTCTGACTTTGTTGTTCATGTTTTGAGATAAATTATGCACTTTTTCCTAATTGTACACTTAAACACACCAAACAATCCTCAAGTGTTTCTCTCTTGGATCTGAAAGTAGAGTTGCATTCAAACAAATCAAACCTTTTTTAGCACTTATTCTCCTCCAGCCTTTCATCTTTCCTTTATCTGTCCAATTTAATTAGAAGTCTCTCTTTTCTGCCTTGCCTCTTTCATCTTCTGTTCTACACTGATCAATTCTTCATGGCAAACTCCCCACACCTCCCTACTGAAGCCGTCAGATGTTCTAGGAAGCCCAGAGCACCACGAGACCACCACAGAGTTAAAACACCAGGAGACCTTATGAAAATCAAAATGATTGATCAGTCACCCCTGTTTTTAAGCGTTTATGGTCAATTGTAAATGTTGGCTTTTTATGCTCCAGGAAATTCAGGGGAGGGGGAGGGGGGGAAAAAAACCAACAGGAAATAGAGGCTTTGCTTAAATTGACCAAGATGCCTGTGGGACTTGTTTTGCTGATGAATGATCTCTAAATAATAATTGTTCTCCGCTGAGCAAAAATTGTGTTTTAATCTTGGGGGTCGAGATAAGGAGGAGGGTGAACGAGGCAATCTAGAAGTAAACACTGAAGCCATGTGTTGTTAGTGCAAGGCGTGACAATAGAAAATGTTAGAGGAAATAAAGCATATAAGGTGCTTATCTAAAGCATAAAGTGCAAAAATGTGAAGGTGCCTCTGTTTCTCTGACTTCAAAGCTATTAAATCCATTTGCTCTATTGTTAAATAGTGACTGATGGAAACCCACAGGTGACTAAGTAGGGTAAGTTGAGGCAGGTCAAAGTGAAAAGTGTTTAAACAATTAGCTGGATTAATAATCAGGTCACATTCATGGCTGCACAGCAGCCTGTGCCATAGTAAAGCCACAGTTGGGTGGAGGAATATTTTTGTTACATAATTTCCTGAATTAACATACATTTCTTTGATGCAAATCATCATAGCATATTTCAGATGTAAATATTGAGCTCCTTGTTTCCCCTCCGATGTAAAACCAGCTCAGAATTTGATGTTTTTCATCTCCGTTGAGATTAAACTACAAACAGCCTTCTCTTTTCCATCCGGCACCCGCTGCACAAGCAAAGCCCAGCAATCCATCCATCGATTGTTTCTATCTGAGGAAGAGTCAGCTGCCGCAACGCTGCTACAGCTGGAGGCGATGTTTCTGAGGCTTAACAGCGGGAGCGGGAATCACAGCCAACAAAATCAACGACAGTACGGGGTGTATGGGAGTGTTTGTAGGTAGGAGTATCGGCTGCTGTTACTCCTGCTGGAATAGCATTTGTCGTGTCAAAAACAGGAACTGTGATGCTGAAGGAGGTCTAACTTAGTGAGGAGGTTGAACCATCAGCTGCGTAGACAGGAAAATAAGGACGAAAAGACGGGATGACGGGACAACCCGAGTCCAGGGATGAGCTCCTGACCCGCACTGTGACCACGGTTCTGCGTCTGGTGTGTATAGGTGTGTGTTTTAGTGAGCCAGAGAGGAGAGCCAAGCTTCCCAGAACACAGGATGGAAAACTAATGATGTCTCAGTGAAGCTAAGCCCTAATCCCTGATGACATTTCCAACAGGAATTGTTTTTGTACCTCAGCTTTAATAAGAGAGCTGGAGGGGAGGATTTGGTTCCTGGTGGGGTATAATTACAACCACAGGGCCACAACAAAGAGCTCTAAATTAAAAGTTTGATTTCATTTATGAGGTTCGCTGTAACCAACCTTAAATCTCACTGACCTTTACAGCAGACGTGTTTGACAAGATGCTAAGCAGACCATTAAAAAAGAATAAAGGTTATAAATCACATCAGAGCTGAATAAGTGTTGCCAGAATGCAGTTTGTACAGGACTGTTTATAACCTCGTATTTAATATGCACATTCATTACCCATGACAAGAGAGAGAGGGCTCAATACCCCTGTGTAAAAAAATAAAACCACAGCTCTATTAGTCCGTTTTCTATCATACCAGGAGTTTTTGGGTCATCAAGTGGTCTTAAATATGCCTGCACTTTATGTGGAACACATTTAATTATTTTAGTACTGGCTAAAAGTGTGATATCAATATGTCTAACTCTCATTTTGCAGCTACTTTTTGTCATTACGCAATGCCCACCATCCTCTAAAAGGTTTAGCATCTCAGCCGCATAAAAAATGAATCATGCGTGAACATTAAAGTCAGTGTCCATCAAACTGGTGTACAGATATGCAGAGGGTAAACGAATAACACCTGAAATATATTATTCTACCAAATATTGCTTACAAGTTGTCTTTCTTAGGTACAACGATAGTTTGATGATGATTGTGATTCCATATATTGTACACCTCAATTATTTTCCAGGCTTTCTCAAAAATTTTCCAACGTTTTGGGACTTTTGGCTCCTTTTCCAATCTTACTAAAAACACTCCTTTATAACTTTGTGATTGTTCCATTTTTTCACTTTGTAATAAATGTATTGGGGTTTGAAAAGGAAGAAATATTTTAGGTAACAATTGTCCCCACTTTGGACTAATTGTACCAGCTTTTGTACAACCTTTGATTTAAATTGATTTCTATTATCTGCTGATTGTCTGCAGTCAGCCACTGTGGTTCTGTGTCTCTCAAATATCTACCAGCAGGAAGCCATTCATAGTTATTTTGGGCTGATAATTTTTCTGGCACAAACAAAGATCAGAGTCAAAATTAATCAGAATATAAAGCAATATAAAATCTTCAGAAAATAATAGAAAACTTGAGCATTTACATTGCCATTTCTGTCCATAATTTAATAACAATACTTCAACACCATGCACTTTAGGTACATTGTTATAGATGAAAGAACCATAGCAACTGCAATTAATGGAATCATATTTGAGCTAAAAGTTAATAAAATGCATCTCAGCTTTGACAGAAGGCAGATTTTAATGCATCTATGTAGAAATAAGCATGATTGATGTTTAACATCCAGGCTCATTATTGTACAGAACATTATTATTTCCTACATTATGACATGGCTTTTCAAACAAAAGAAAATTAGCATCTGGTTTGATACTAAAAGACAGTCTGAAGAAAACCTAAGTGCATTTTAGAGTGCTTATAAATTTTGAATTAGCCTTACAAATTTTCAAAACTAGGTTATCTTACAAACATTCATTCTGAATCTCAAGATGGCAATTTCTTCTTCCATAAAAAGAAAAATCTGAACTGAGACAAATTCAAAACTAATTAAGAAGCATATAATACCTACAATACTTAATACAGGTTGAAATATATTCTTAATAGTAGTAAAAATGTTTTGTTCACATTTTTCATTTTAAAATTTCATTGCTTTCGAGACTCAGATTTCCAAAGTCCTTCTTGTAAACACAAAAGCTTACAATGAATTTATAGCAGACATTTCTAGGTGGGTCAAGTTTAAATAAGAAACCTGCAAAACCAGAAATTATTACTGGACAGGCAGAGGGATATAACTTTTGGACAATGGGGTAGAGAATAAGCTCCAACAATGCAAAATAAATTGCGTCCTTTAGTTTTATTTTCCATACTTATGCAAACCTGGCAAGTTTCCAATTAAATTTCAGACTTCTCTAAACTTTTTCCATCCACATAAAAACTTGTAGTAATTTGTTTAAAATCCTAACAATATTCATGTTTATATAACTTACAAATATGTACTTCATAATATTAAACTAAGACCATTAACATTTTAACAGCACAGAGCACTGAAGTAAAGAAGCAAGAAGCTTATTAAAAATGTTATTAAAACTTTATGTAAATTACATATGGGTATCCGGATTGACAGGAGATGATGTCAGCAGAGCGATGACTCTGCCATATCTCATTTCCTGCATAATAAAATGAGTCTGTTGTCATGTTGCTACAAACCGAGGGTCACTGTCATCTAGTACAGAAGCATGAGGCATAGAAACAATTCAATGACATAAATAATAGGTTACAGTGCCTTGGAAAATTATTAGTACCTCTTACATTTTTGTCATGTGACAATCTCAAATGACATTGCCTTCTATTTTGATGTTTTTCTAATAAAAGAAGACAAAGTGAAGTAGAAAATGCCATGTCTAACCTTGTCTTAAACTTCTCCAGAGATTTATTCCTGACCTATATGCTGTTTCCTGTTGCTCCCAAAGCTTTTTGTTCACAAAATGTTCTATAAGCAACCTCTGAGGCCTTTACACAGCAGCTCCCTTTATCAGTAAATTACATTACAAACAGGTAGATTTTCAGATTTCCATTTGCAAAAACATAAAAGGATCAACCATTTTCTTTTCACTGTACAATGACGCTTTAGTTTGTCTTCGTCTATCACAACAAAATCCAAATGAAAGTGTATAATTATTTGGAGTTGTTACATTGCTAAATTTGATTAAATCTAAAGCGTCTCTATTAGAAACTGGACCAGTGCAGATACTGGATGTTCTGAAGGGAAGAGAGGTTTGGAATTTGGGTTAAATTTATGGTAAAAATAGAAACTTTGTTATTGCAATCCTTTAAAATAGGACAGGGTTATGAATGTTAATCACAATTTAATAATTTAAGACTAATGCTATGTAATTATGATTTCCATTTTTCGACCATCTCACTATTTGGGCCAGCGACATTGTCCCAGTTGGAAAAAAAAGTTTTATATTCTTTTCATTCAGAAACAAGACAACCCAAAACTTGATAATGGTGTGTAAATACCAGCAGAGATCTATATGGAGAGGCATCTGATCTATGATTAGTAGTCAGGGGACTTGATTAACATCAGTAATTATATCAAAATAACTTTGGCGTTCCACTTCATAGCCTCCAGGATTTGAATTCTTTGAGAAAGCAACAACACGACACCTACACAGCCCGGCAGTCACACGTTCAATCAGTGTTTCGAATCTTCTGCAGATCATTTTCAGCTTGTTGACACAGATTGTGAGCAGTTAACAGGCTGTTGCTTAAAACTACATCTCAGTTCAAAGCTGAGAAAACAAAGACAACAGCTGAATCTTTGAGGGACAACGTTAGTTGGAGAATAATAAGGAGAGAGTAAGACTTGGACAGATTCAGAATCACAGAAATTCTACCAACTGAATGGTGTTGAGTAAAAGTCTGACAAATATTTTCTGGTTATTTTAAGGTGAGAAATAAAGGAGGATGCGTACAACTTTTAACAACCAGTTGAAAGCAGGAAGTGTTATTTTACACTACTCCATTTTGTTACTGCAGAACATATGCTTTGGTTTTGTAGACTTTAAAGCCACAAAGTGCAATCCCAACCTTTTCTCTTTTTTTCGATAGATTGAAGGAGTTTAAAGACAGTAGGAACATCTTTTCCACACACTTCAGAGGAATGAGAAAGATGTATAATTCTAGCTTGAAGGCAGTGGAAAAAAAGAGGAATTGGAACACAAGGAGGTTGGGTTTCTGCCGTGCTCACAGAGCACAAAAGGAGGTCTTTTCACAGGGTTTCCGTCTCTCTGAGAAAATCCTTTGTTGAATAAATTGGCTCTGGACTAGGTGAGCAGTGTAAGAACAAAATGCCATTATTTTAACCCTTAAAATATTTGTAAAATAGTTACAACGTTTTTTAGATGCAGCCTCAGAAACTGTAAAACATAAGATAAGAACATATCCAACAATTCAACGTGGGTGAATGAATGAGGTGACATTAGAAAAGGACAGGAATACCACAGAGAGAGAAAACTGGAGCGAACATCCCCGTTTCTGACACTTCCTTATTTCTGACAGAGCAGCCCAAAAGGACTTAAGTCAACATTACTTTTGTCATATTCTCTGTCTAGAGTTGAGACATCTCTCATCCCAAATAATTTGTCAAAAGCAGCTATCACTGATACACAAACTTAGGAATGCTCCATTTCTCAGACTGATGCCAACAGTTATCACTGTGACAGAAAAACATCATTTTCAAAAAACATTCAACCCAATTTAATATATGTATATCGTCTTTCTCTCACACATGCTTCTGAATGCAGCTTAATATTGGTCTCTCTCATTAATCATTAAAAAACTTTCATTGCTCTCATTTTGTTTCCTCTACTGAGACAGATTTCTGATTTAGGATCATTTGCTTCTTACAATGAAAAGAGGCACTTAAAACTAAATGTCATGTAGAAATCAGAAGCTATGAACATTTATTATAACACACTCTGGTTTAATCTGCAGTGGCTGTAATACATAATAAGGATATACATAGAATCAATTAAGTGTAAAAAATCTATATATAAAAATTTTCTGAAGTTTAGGAGGTATAATTCTTAAAAAAAAACAAAAAAAAAACTAACCAGAGAGTTTGGTATTATGGTTTAAGAAATTATTCACATCATAAATACACAAAGCTGATAATAAACATCATCAATCAATTAAACTCAGAGACTCATTCCATCTAATTTAATGTTTTCATAATATATTATAAGCTAATTGGTGTGACTACAAGGAAAAATGACAAACACCTCTGAAAATAAAAAAAGACTGTATTGATTAACTGTTGGCAACAGACACTAAAACAAATACAGGATTCATTTTTGTCACAGTATAATTGTGACAAATAGATGAAAAATAATGTTTATAAGACAGTAGATCTGCTGTGTTGTACAGTTTTGAGGCACTGGAACGAATTAAAATGGCAGTGGTGGAGCTGATGGTAGCAACATTTCTACTGGGAGTGAGCAGCATTAGGAGTGGGACAGATCAGGGTGAAGTGTTGGTGAGGCAAGGGTGAGATGCTTTGGACATGTTGGAGATAGTATCAAAGGATGTTTAATATGAAGCGACCTGAGAGGTGGAATGAGGTAGACGTCTAGGTTCTTTCATCCATTTACCTAGAAACGGTTCATGGCTGTGGTGACGGAGCAAGTACCAAAGGATGGTGTGTCAGAGGAGGAAGCTCATGACAGGGAGATATGAAGGCAGATGTGACGTCTAAAGAGACTGGATGAAAGCAAGAGAAGAAATTATGAATCAAAAGGCTGGTCTGAACTTTCTGCTTGGAAATATTCTGGTATTTGAGCTGATGAAAATGTTAACAGAATCGCATTCATCTCTCATGCAAGGGCAGAACCAGACACCAACAAACTGGAGGTTATGATACAATCAGCTCATGAAAATGAGTCAACTTTTTCTCGTTTCACACAAAAAAATAAATAAAATAAATAAAAAACTCCAATGTAAAAACAAAAATCAACAAGCCAGCCCAGGTTTGAACAGGGCTGGCTTGTTCAAACCTTTCAACAAGCTGGCGGTCCTAATGCCAAAAACGTTACAAAAATGCCAAGATATTTCATAAATGCAAACTGTGCTTTCCGAAAATCTCTGCTCAGCCCAGATTAACTAAAAACAACAAAAAACTGAAAACAGTCCATCAGCTTTGAGCAGACAGAAGGCTTCAAATATTTGTTAACTTCTGCGTTGGTAGAGCCAGTTTGGTACAGCTTTAGTATTCCCACAACTGTTTAAAAACGGATCATATCTAATCTGTCAGTACTTTTTCTATTTCGTTCAAATATGTTGTTAAAGGATAAAAAAAATCCTTATCCTTTTAGGGTGTAATTTCTTTACTTCTACAACTTTGACCTGAACACGTGACTGTATATCACGAGTCACATAAAATATCGCCAATGTAAGAACATCATTCCCTATTGCACAGCATCTGCTCTACCACTTAAACACTTATAACATTTAACACTGAGTAAAGCATCCCATCTCACTCTTCCACTGACACCTAAAATACATGAAGCATCTTCTTCTCTGCTTATGCACAGAAATGAAATGTGTGACTGACTTGATCATTTCGAATATAACTAGCCAGCAGCATAAAAAAGGTTCACAGCTGTCAAAATATGTGGGAGTTGAGGAGGAGCTGAGGAGAATCTGCTGACACAGATGAGGCTGTGTGAAATCTGTAAATCCTTAATTAGAAGGGATTTGCTCTCCTTAAGTGGAGATTAAATTAGTACATCTTCTAAAAACGGTTATAAAGTTTGGGAATTTGCAAGGTCCTCATGAAAAGGAGGAATAAAGTTAACTTTTTGCACTTTTTGCCAAAGTCTGGCTTCAGTTGGAAAAAGTTGTAATAGCAGTAGGTGGAGAAGGAGGGCTCGAAGAAAGCAACATTTATAGTTACAAACTGCATCTCAGAGGTGAGATAAAGGGAGTTTTACATTACATAAACAAGAAATAGTTCAGCTAATTTGACATGCCAAGGAGGGAGAGAGGCTCAACTTCTTCTGCAATAAAAGTTAAATTACATTTGCTCTTTTGGGGATCTTACACTTATAATGAGCAAGAGCTACAAGTCAAGGATTTATTTTTCGAAATGCTTAGTACTTTATAGACCCTTTTTTAAAATTCTAAATGCAAAACATTATTCGGAACATAAGGTAAATATCTCTACAAAGACTAGATTTTAAATGGACCTCGCAGCATTTTATTCATAAAAAGTAAAGAATTATCATTATTTTCTGTACAGTTAAGCTCTGCCTTTTTTGGGTTTATCAAACATAATCCTAAATAAAAAAAATTAACTATAAGGTTGTAAAGAGATAAAATGTTCAAGGAGAGTGAATACTTTTCAAAGGATATATATGCAGCTCTCATTTTGAGAACTACTCATATATGGTCACATTCAATTAATTAAAATATCATTTTATCGAGAATATTTTGGAAATAATAACTCTTAAGTAGGCATTAAAGATGCATTTCTTTAATCCCATAGTTCTGCATTAAAAAGTTATATTCATTATGCTTTAAACAACATAATAATTGAGAAAATATCAAATGTCATGTTTCATAGATGTAACCAGGAAATCATCATTAATAACAACAATAATCTATATAATGAGTTTAATGTGTTTCAAATAGTGATTAGATTTACTAAAGTAAATGAAAATGTATTAAATATGACTGTATATTTAGACCTACATATAGGTCTAAATATACCTATACATAGGTATATTTAGACAAAAAAAAAAAAAAATCAACAACATAAGCACATTTTATTCTCTAGTATTAGAGGCAAACAAAGACAAACTTGTGTCAATAAGTCAGAAACAGAAATTGTGATAAACCCCAGTGATGTTAACTGGGTGAAGCAGGTAAAGTCCCCGGCTACACTGATGCTTAGTCTCCAATTTCCCTAATCCCTTCCTGAGGAGGGAAGCCGATAAGCTTTCAGGTTGGGGTTGTGAGCTTCCACCACTCAGCTGTCATGTCCCAGAGGCACACGAGTCATGTTTTGTGGGCAGACATAAAAGCTCAGACAGAGCCGATAATGGCTGGACAGGCCTGCGGGGGGGATGAGGGAAGAGCCTCTGCATGCAGTCAGTGAAACAAAAGAAAAATCCCCAGCAGTGAACAAATCATCCAGAACGTGCAAAAAGTAAGAATTGGGCTGCCAAGTAGGGGCAATCAGAAGCTTATCGCCCCTGTTGCTCCACGACACAAACAACTCAGATTTACAGGAAGCAACTGACAACTTTAAAAGAGCTAAGATTCTGATACTGAAACGCCTTAAGCTGCCGGCTGAGCAGAAAAGCAGCCTCCAAGGACTGCTTCCCCATTACCCGTCTGTGGGTCTCTGATGTTCCTTCGTTGCTCTCGTCTTTGATAACATGTAATTAGAAGTGGAAGACTGCAGTTGTTCTCTCCGTCTTAAAATGCATGCAACTTCCTGCACAACAAGCAACTGACCTCTACTGTAACCACAGCCATGTCCTGCTCACCAAGGAGAGAGGATGTAACGCAAACTGGGATACTCCAGAAGATCAAATTCATATAAAGAACATCAAACATTCTCATACTAACAAGAAAATGCATTTTTTTTATTTCAATGGTAAATAAAATTTGTGATTAAGTATTTTTCTTCCCACCTGTTTATCTTTTAAGTTAATTAGTCGTGTTTTATTGTCGGCACTGAGCTACCTCAGTCAGGGACATGACTAACAGGCTCATAAAGCCGAGCGCAGACTGATGACAGATACTTACTGGTAATTTGCAATGAAGTGGATCCAGCCGAAGAGCTTAGCCTCTCCCATCTTTCCGCTGAGTCCATTTGTTAAATTTCTGTTCGTCTGCTTTTGGCCCTGTCAAGTGTAGCTGGGCTGCTATTGTGATGTGAAAAATACCTCAGAGCCAGAAACAGCTCCGCCATGCCACATAAGCTCACAGTCAGGAGCTGCCGAGTCCTGAAGCACACAGCGTGTAAAGATAATTTGTCCTTGCATGTTGCAACATTTACTAGCAAGCTCTAAACTGCCTCGAGAAGAAACCTCCGCTTTCTGCTGCATGGGTTCCTGTGACTGTGCAGCAGCCAGATCAACGTTCACCATTCCCAGCGTTCCCCAGTGAAACTCTCGTCTCGTGTTTTTTTATGCTAAAAGCACAGAGTTCTGCTTGAGTAAGGACTCAACTCTGGAGCAAGACGGAGAAGGTTTGAGACCTGAGGAGCGCTTTGATGTTACAGTAGACAGGAATATTTTCACCCTGCAGAGTGTCTGGCCTCCCAGAGCAGATTCACAAATAAAATGTAGGTTTTTAGTAAGTTTTAGGTTGAATAAATTAAACAAGGAATGTGAGATGAGAATAATCATTGCAAAAAAGCTGGATCACCAGCACCTGTCACAGAAATAGTTTCATCACCCATGCTGTTACTCTGATAAACACAATGAACACCTTACCAGCTACTCTGCTGAGAAAAGACCACATTTGCGCTACCACAATCCAGTGGTAGAGCAAATGTGAATTTTGTTTCATTTCTTTAAATATAAATAAATGTCTCTACATACACATACCTTTACATACTGTCTTTATCCGTAAGTCCTTTAAAATATATATATTTATGTGTTATGTCTCTGTGTTTAAAAAAATAAGTCAAATTTCTTGTTTGTACAAACGGTCTCAGCTAATAAAGCTGATTGTGGTGTACAGAGGCAAAAAACAGAAAGAAACATTTAACCACAATTTTATTCTAAACTCTCTAAACTTCAATAACACATTTTAATCAGGAATGGCAAGAAGTGCGTAGGCTTTTGTAAATGTTTTTTTTCTCTGATTGCAAAAGCAATTTAAGGCAATGAATCAACACAAGTAGTTCTGTCGAAGGTTACCCGAGTATGAATGGATGAGCAACACTTTGAGAAGATATCTTAATGCAAAACTAATGTGAGCAAGCTCATTTTGAGAATAAAAGACTGAAGAGTTTGGTTGAATTTTCTTTTATCAGAGACATAAACCTGACGGTTCAGGGACGGTTTCTTTTGTTTTGAACACAACGGTGCCCTCATGCATGCAAAATGGATTTTCTCTTGTTGTTTTGATGTGGAACAAGTGGATCAATCTGCTCAAATGTTTGACTTGAAAGTAGTCCAGACCTTAACAGCCACCCTGACTTGAACCTTGAGCTCCTGAGTTTTTTCCTTCAAAAATACAGCAGCAGCAAGTGAGGTGACAAGATTGAGTTCTCCATTGACATGGAACAGAAGTGATATGGAGATCCTTGGTGAAAAAACAAAACTACACAGGAAGCACAGCCTGTTATTAAGGAAGGAGTTTGCATTTCGACACCTTCTCCACCTGAAATCCTCCCCATCTGTGTCGAACACAGAAACCCCGCTGATGTTCCCAGAGAGCTCTGGTTGCCAGGCTGCCATGTGGATGAACGCCGCTGCATACTGTAAACATGCAGCAAGTCACCGTATGAAGCCAGGATGGCCGTTTGATGTTTCTGTTAAGGCGTCGTTCAATGTGACCTCGATACACATCCCTTCACTGCAACCGAGGGGAATCATTCCTCAACTTCCCTCATCTATCCAAAACAACCCACAAGAGGGGAAGTTTGAGTCGGAAAAATACATGCAAACAACTAACTTTCCATCTCCCTGTACTGCTGGGACCGAAAAAGTTGCGATTCACAACAAAGTCTTTAAAGTGAGTACACGGTTGAGAGTAGAGCCAGGAGGGTTTCTTTTTCCTGATGTTCTGTTTCCTTCATATCAAAAGATTTAACTCGGATGACAAGCGTTGTCAACTTAGCTCTAATTCGGCTGCCTCTCAAGTGTTTTAATCAAAACATCTTCATCTCACTCATCCCCTCTCTTCTTTCTCCTCTGATTTACTATAAATCATGACAGGAGAAAGACAAACAAATCACATCTTGCAAATTAACACCTGCTTTGCTCTAAATGAGCTAAACTGGACTGATTTATGTCATGTTTGACAGTTTTTATCGCATGTATTGACATCTATTCTCACCTGTTTCAACACACAGAGGATGCAGATGCAAACATATGCAGACTGCACCGGCTCAGCTTGTCTCCTCCACCCACTGATAGATTGACTGATCATTTATAACAAACATCTGCTCCCATCTGCTTGAATAATAAAAACTTTGACAGTCAACATTGTCCTGCAGGCTGCTCATGAATAAAACACCACAGACATGGAGAGGGGAAATCAAAGTTGGAGTATAGAAGAGGCGGGAGGGGGACAGACGGCAAGCAGCTCACCAACTCAGTGAGGAGAGAAATGATAATGATGAGTCCTGAGACTGCCGACTATTTTAGGACTTCCTAAAAGTGAACCGACGGCTTCAGCAGACCGGAATATTATTAGGTTTTACACGAGATTACTGCTCTGCTGAACACTTCATGACACTGCGGGTAAGCTAATAAATAAGTCATACATTCAAGAATATTACAGGACATGTCCAGGCTGCAAATTACTTTTTGTTTTCACTCCTTTCTGAGCTGACCATCACACTTTTTAAAACTTGAGGAACACAAATGAAAAGTTTGCAAATCGCTTTGAGAATCCGATGGCTTTATTTTGTCTCAACTTTTAACCTCTACAATAATTTAAACATTTTTGAGTAAAAAATAAAAATGCATTCTTCTTATACAACTTTTGTCTATATTTATTTAAAAAACTACAAAACAGTCAAATATTCAAGTGTAGGAACATTTGAACAACCTACATTATGGTAAGGTCATTTTATTTATATAGCACAATGTAATGGATCACACTTCCAAATGACTATGCATCGGCAAGTTCATTTTAGATTTTCCTTCTTTGTTTTAGTGTAACTACAATACAGAATTCCAATATTGTTTTATGCTTTGTAGATTTATGCATAACTCACCAGCCATTTTGTGAAGTATGCTATGCTAGTGCCAGATTGGAAATGGTCCATTGTCATTCTGGAAGTAGTCATCAGAAACCATTACACCACCAGCAGCAGCCTGCTGTTCATATTGTTTACCCCAAGTTCTGACCCAACTATCTGGATGTCACATTTGAAATCAAAAGATGTAATTGTCCAACATGATGAGCATGTCCATATTGTAATCTGACAGGAGTCACACCAGATTTGTTCATCTTTGCTGTAACCCTCCTGCTTCAAGGTTTGATGTGTTGTGCATTCAGGTACATTTGTGGTCATTTGAGCTACTGTTGTATTTTTATGATTCCTCAGAGACCTCTGTCAACGCATTTTCATCCACAGAATGAACTTAGTTGTGATTAAGGACGGGCTGTATGGTCATGCAGTTTAAGAAGCCATTTTCTTATCTGCATCATTGCACTTCGATGATCCTGTTAAAGTGTACATAAAAATCAGAAATCTGTACTTGAAATGAACTAAGCTTTTTTTTCTAGCATTATTCATAACAAATGAGTTCTAGATTATTTAATTAATGATCTACATTTATTTTTTAATCTTACTGACCATATTTTTGAGGCAGAACATTTTTCCCACAAATTGTTTTCACAACCACACCCCAACCCTCCAGGGGTAAGCCTGTTATTGTTTCCCCTGCTGCCAAACCATTACTTCTTCATGTACCATTGGTCACCAATGCTTGGTAATAAGATATGGCTTTGACTCAGTGTCTTAATTCATCCCAAAGGTGTTGGACAGGCAGATTAGTTCAGCATCATCAATCTGCTAAAACTGTTTTCATGGATGCCATTCCTGCACAGCGGCACTGCGATGTTAAACACAGAAAGTGTCCAGCACCGTCTGTTCCTCCAAAGTAAAAAGGAAAAAAATTGTGCAAAGTAGAGACATTAGATGCAGCATAAGTGTTTTTAATAGCTTTTCATACACCCTACATTTATTTCACATTTTGTGAAGTTACAGCCACATATGTCGATGCATTTTACTTGGACTTCATATGGCAGACCAGCACAAAGTATTACATTAGTGTGTACTCAAAAGTCAGTGTGACGAACTGCATTGTAATACAAGAGTTAATTGCAAACAATGTTGGACTCAACTTTGCTTCATGAGATGTTTTATGATCTCAGCCTGACTTCAAAATATTCACAACTTCCTTGATGACCTTTATGCAGAGTTCCTTGGTCTTCACGACGCTGTTTAAAATCTGACAATCATGTATATTTTTCATTCTGCTTCTCAAAGATGAGCTAATTTGTAACGGCAAATCACAAAAATCCTATTAAGTTTTTTGTTCATGACATAAAATGTAGAAATGATACAGATGTATATGAACTGAATATCTGAAGAGCAATTTGAAAAAGCTAAAAACTATTGGATGTGTCAGCTTAGAAGTGCAGGTGGGTGGGGCATGCTGGATTTATTAAACAAAAATCAACTCCTACACAAAATTCTGAATAATCGACCACTCATGCACTAAAAATAGATACAAATTTAACAAAGTTTAACACATGAACAGTCAGATATGGAGAAAACCAGAATACATGTATCCAAAGGCAGGTTTTGTCTCCTAGACACAAACTCTTTGAATCTAAAATCTATGACCTCGTTTCTTCAGTGGACGTCACGCTTTATGTAACATGTTCTGACAGAAGTGTCACACACTCTGGAGTCACATATTAGAGGCAGGCACACCAAGCTCCAAAAGTAAAACCACCTACACACACGCAGACACACGCATGTTTCCAACAAATCAGAGAGACTCGTCCCATTAGAACAGTACGAGTGATGACAGACTGATGGCTTCAGAAACAAATCCCTAAAAAGAAGAGAGATCTGCTCTGGAGGTTTCAATACAGAGCTCAACATGGAATGTTGAATTTTAAACCCGCCAACTCACACTGCTGGTGAAATGTTTAAGTGGAGCTGTTTGGTCAAGACGCCTGAGTCCATGTTAGTTCTTCCCAGAAATAAACACAATGTGACTTTGCTTACTCACGTCTCTCTCAGCAGAGAAGCATCTTCACGACAATAATTGCAACCACTGCAGCTCTCGGTGTGTGTGAACAGGGATGTTTTAGAAAGGAGGAGCAGAGAGCGCTTCCTGTTCTTTACTCTGTTTGATCTTTCTTATGTCAAAATGTTCTTTCATCAAAGTGTTTTTAGGAGGCAGACATTATTAGTTCAGCTATCAAAGCTTCAATGTGCAGAGTGCAGCAAAGAAATGGTTTGAACCAGACAAAAGAGGGTAACTACAGAGCTAATGGGAGACTGATGTAAAGAAGTCAATGTTTCAGCTATATTTCAAATATTTTTCCGTTATATAACAGAAATTACACAGTCTATTTGGTTCTTTAAGCCAACAGGAAGAGATATGACATAGAAATATTTCTATTCCTCTTTTTAATCCATATAAACAAATGTATTATTCGAGATATTGATAATTAAATAGTGATCAACAATAATAAAAATGATCACGAAGTTGATTATTCACAATAAGACTGAAGTTTTAATCTCCCAGCTGTTTTTTTTTTTTTATTATTTTTTAATTACTAGCTTCTTGAAATGAAGGTTTTCATTGGGTTGGTAATTTTTCTGATTTCATTTGGGAGATTTTTTAATTTTTGGTGCCAGGGGTTTGAAAGATGTATTTGTGCTGATAAGTGTTTCTCATAATACAACATTTAGTGCTTCAAGGTTCAAACTTTATTTAATAAAGGAGCTTCATTTTTTTTTTTCTATCCTACATCAATATTCACACAGCTAAATATTGGTCTCCTGGCCAATTTGTTGTTGGCCAGGAGACCAACAACAAATTAAAACTTAAAATTGGGCTATTAATGCAAAATACTCTTGGAGTCATAACACATTTATTGTGAAATTTTAAAGTTAGAAATAAACAAATTTTTATTCTTAAATACCTTGGAAAATAAATTACTCAGAATTCCTTGTTGTGATACATAAAAGTTTGCATGTAAGCAAAGAATTCAAAAAGATTTGATCACATGGAAAATACACAATATGTTAAAAACAAACAATTGGGGCTAAGTTAGATAGACAGACAATGCCATTCATCCCATCATCCAACCTCAGTAATTTAACACAAAATTAACATTTCATGCTGTTGCAGCTAGTGTTGTCTGACATAATTCACATAATCAGAAAACACAAAATATTTAGTCTTGCTGAAGTGCTAATTTTTGTATGCTATAAATACATAATGTGGGTCTTGGCATGAGATTTTTAAGGGTCAGGGCAAGGGTTAGGATTAAAACGAGCCATCAGTTCACTTTTTGCAAAATGGGAAAATGCAATTACTCAAATTAAAAAAAAGGGTTTGAAACAATTGAACTATCCAGATTTTTCTTCTTTTTTTGCATCATTATTTGGATTATGAATAAAACATTTTCACTGTTTCTTTGGCAATTCCTGGGCTCTAGTTTCTTCCTAAAGATGGACTCCCCAAGTTGGAAGTAACTGACAGAAAATTGTTGATTGCAGCCATCCATCAGAAACTGCAGACCCTGGAGGTAAAGCTGGAGCTCTTCACCCTCTCACTGAACACAGGAGGTTTTAGTAAATAAAACTAGCACTTCTAGTCAATAAAGTTGTGTAAACAACAGGATATGATGCTGGGACATATCATGTCCTCCTACTGAACTCTGGTTTCCAAAGTTTGATAGTAGCTGGTTGGTGCAAGTTTAACCCTTCTAGGAAAATGCTAGAGACTGAAATGTGCAGAGGACCATGTAATATGTAAGAATAATTTACTTTGGCTGCTTTGCAATTATTATTTCATTAAATCAGAATGCAACAATGTAATTAATAAATATGTCGCACATTAATTTACAAGAACAATGTATTGGCTATTTCAGGCACAGCAGCAAAAACAGGTGAACAATGACTTAGTATAGAGTGAAACAGAGCATTTCCAGCTACGGGAGTATTTTTCAATTAAGAGAACAGGAGATATTGTAGAGAGTAAATGGAAGCTATGAATATAAAAATACTTTGCATAATTCACCAAAAGAGTCTATTTTTAATGGGACATAAACAAAACCTCACTGAAACACCTGTGTGGCACTTCTGAGGTAATACTATTGACTTTTAAGTGAAAAAAATGGCAGCTTCCACAAAATGAATTCAAATTCCATCATTATGTATGCAGGAGGGAGATCAATAAGCATTAACAATATTGTGACTGACATTCAAATCAACATTACAAACCCTGACAGAGCTGCAGAAACACTTTGTAGTGGAGCTGGTGAATTATCTGTATGAGCATCAGCACCCTTGTGCTTTTAGCGCCGTTGTTGTTGTGCAGGTCAGGATGAGTCACGTGTGTGTGCGTGTGTGCGCATGCATGCGCGTGTGCTGCGGCCAAACCCAGCATTAGGAGGTGCTTTTGTTGCCCGGAGGACGAGTTGAGCAGAGATGTGTGAATCACAAAGGTGTGGGCTCTGGCCTGTAGCCTCCGAGGCGGGCGGTAATTTCGAACTTAAAGCTCTAGAGATGAGGACTTTTTATGTGTCGCTGTTTACAAAGCGGCGTGTTCGGTTACCACGTGGAAGCTCAGTCCCATATGAGGATGTAGCTCATCTCAGGCCGAAAACAACAAAAAACAGACTCTCTGATTTCTGAATGTGAATGTCATGTTTTGATGATGAATGTGACAGAAAGTTGGTTCAAGGATATTAAAGTCCTTTCAGAGGGAAATGATTCAGCAGCATGAATTGTGCCAGAATGAGGCCATGGTAGTGATCTAGTAAATTGAACAGCTTTAAATGTGCTTCTTATCAAAGGTTGGGCATAGATTTTTAAAAATAATATTCTGAAAAGTGTGGCGTACATATGAAGTCAAACCACCTGAATTAATTCCACATTTACAGCTGCCAGTCTTCTGCTAGGTTAAATCTCATCAGGTTTAATTGTGGTGTGCATGACTAATTGTAACCCTGAGGACAGATTCTTCCACCTGAGCAATGCATCCCTACAGCTCCTCCAGTGCTAACATAGCCCTATCGACTGATTCTCTGATTACATTTACAGTTTAGTTGGAGATTTTATTATTTTGCAGTAGTGTGATACTCAGTTTTAAGGCGATAGATCTAACAGAGCTCAGTAAGATGTTTAAAGCGTTGGAGTTTGCATTTGGGGTTGGAACTTGTCAAAATAAGGAAAAGTTCTTACAGTATGATAGTTTTGCAAAGCATTCCAGACATTTTATGCTTTTCCCAGTCAATCAGACAAAAATCTGTTTAGGGAAATTACTTTGGGAAGTTTTATTGAATTAACTGCTTTACCACATTGGCCGTGAAACTTAAATTCATCAGATATACAGATGTATGACTGTGTGTACACACACGTCATTCCGTAGAGATGGCTATTTTATTTTTCATAACATATTAGCTCTGCCTACAAACTGTGTAATCCTTATAACGTCAATATAATATTTAAAGTCAGCAAACAAGTAACGGACAACACATAAAATATGTTTGTTTGTTTTTAGATGATTCAGAAAGGTGGAAAATTTACTGTTATGCCTCAGTGGCTCTGTGCTCCAACTTGGCTGAAGGAGAGCAACACAAGCCCAGCTGTGATGGAAACAAAGGTCAGCGGCTCTGCAGGTCAACAATGGGTGGTCATGCTACACAAACACACAACCACTTCACAGCATCAGCACATACAGCTTTTACTGCAGCGTTATCACACACCAAACAGGTATTTGGGTTAAATTCAATTCGAAGTTACTGCAGCAGCAGGGTTTTAGGGGTTTCCCAGATAATCCCAGAAAATCCAGAAATAATAAACATGACTGACAGGCTGAACAAAAATGTCTTTCCCCATTCGAGGCAGCCAAATAAAAATAAAAACAGTATAAAAGAGATAAAGAAGCTTTGAAGTTTAAAAACGTAAGCTTCAGATATATGAAAAAAAGCTATCCAGCGATAAAAAGAAAAACTTTTCAAGTCAAGTTTCCTAAGGTTCATGCATCACACTTCATTTCTTCATAAAGTAAGGAGTCAATATGAGATTACTATTTATTCTACCTTTATTGAAATGTTAATTCTGCTTATTTATTTGTTTTCAAGGACACAGAACAAGGACAGCATCTATAGCCAGGCATCACAAACGTGAGATGTAACTCCAGCAAGGTATTTTCAGCATTCAGGAAAATAAATGTGCTGAGTTTTGATTAAAATTAGAAAGTGCCTGACAAAAAATTCCAAATGTTTTTACACAATTTCATTGTTAAAATTAAACATGAAAAAAAAACTCATATCTGAACACTTTTATAAAAAATTTCTGTGTTTAGAGGGTGTCTCAGTAGATTTTTCCTGCAATAAACAAACATGAAAGAATATTTCCTCTATGAATTCATGCAGCTTGTTTCCTTTAATCAGAGTAATCAGCCTGGCCTCACCAACACGCTCAGATCATTTGATGCAAGTCACGGCCACTGCTAAAGAAGAGGGCAGTCGCCAGTCCTGACTGCTTATTGGCCTGCAGAGAGTGTTTACAAGAAATCAGCAAAATCACATGCACAGTGCGAGCAGTGTGCAGTCCTCCACGTCTCTGACTCACTCTCCTTATTGTTGCCTATTAACTTGCAGAGATGGACATGAAGAGTGGTGCAAATTACCGCTTATCAGATAGGATTGCACAGGACACGTGGCTGCAATCAAGATAGTGACTTCTGCTATGCAGGATCAGTCTGTTGACTGAAGAAAATATATGTATATGTCAGTGAAGTGGGATGAAAATGCAAATCTGTGATCTAAGCATGTCCTGCTGAATGCTCAGAGCCAAAACGAGTCTGCATTTTTATGTGAGGAACCTAAGGTTGCATTTGTGTTGCTCATAAAAGTCTATTAGAGCTGCTTAGTGAACAAACAGTGTGCTGTGTGGCTGACGATGCAGCTAACCTCCAGGGAGATTTATGCGTATTATTTATAAGCCTTTAAACAAGATTTATAGTCTCTGCTGTGTTGAGGAAAATGCTAACCGTTAACTAATTAGAAGCGCAATTTTAAAAAACAGCAGGTGGTTGACTAGTCCGTGTGCTACTGGGTGACTTGTTAATTCCAGGGTCAACGTACTGAGACTCGCTCATATGTGAAAAACATATTGGACACTTTTTTTCCTGGCTTGATGTAACCACACATGGTGGTGTGAATGAGGGAGGGGAGTAGCAAGGATTCACCACTGACAAGGTCACATAAAAACATAACGTGTTTCATGTTCCAATAATCTGTGGCATTTGCACATTTACCGGACATTGACCTGCTGGACAGTTACTGCCAGGGTGTAGAACTAAAACATGCTAGATTCTGGCCCTGGAGGACTGACTTTGGATACCTCTGCTCTAGACATTTGAATTTGTGAGAAAGATTGCAATTAAATTATTTTCATTTTACATGATATGACAAAAAAATCTGTTGCTTAAGCTCAAAATTTGACCTTTTTTTTCTTAGCTTCATATCATGTTATAAAGTTATTCCCTCATCAAAAACATACCCAGAGTGATGTTCTGGTTTATTCATGCATGTTTGAGAAATCCTTGAATTTCCCGTGGCAAAGATTCAGGGTTGCCTCAACACTTGCTCCTACCCAAAGCTATTCCTCTGAGCTTCAGAGAGAGACATGACAGGAAATCACTGGGAACTCCAGATCATCAAGACTCCTGCAAAAAAAATTTGTACAATAATCTGTTAGTTTATTCATGTTTTTTATTATTCTAATAATATAAACAGAAACTTGAATGAAACAATTTACAAAACTTTTTTTTATTTCTCAAATATGTCAAGAAAATATCTGGCCAAGTAGAATACTAATAATTGCGCTACAAGAAACTTTGTTGAGTTCTTTAAGTGCACTTGATGATTTTTTTGGGGCATAAATTATTTTGGTGTAATCTTGCACCAAAGTATAGGGAATGTTTTACAACAAAGGTTAATGTGTGCTGCATACCCTATGGCTTGCTGAATGAGATATTAGTTTTAGGGTGATTTTCACACCAAGTAGTCAAGTAGACTTTGTTTGATTGAAGAGCAAAATTGCAACATTTGTTACATTTTCTGCTGGTGTGGCTCATTTTCACACTGCACTTTGTCAAACCATTTGAAAAACCTGTACAAGCTGACTTTTTTCCACATTGTTCTACTTCCCCCACAATTGTCACACTGTAATCTGTACCCTTGAAGGGCCATTGAGCTTCACATAAAATGCTCCCTGTAGCTGCTAGCAAAAGACCATCGAACGGATAAGTTCCAGGTCTGCATACGCAGAAGTAGATTTAATTGAGATTAGTAACCAACATGACAGCAGTTTTCTGTTATGAATGTCTAGACATGCTGCTGAGTTGCTGTGACTTCCATATGTCTTGTTAATGAGGGCAAAGAGACAAAAAAGCATACAGTTACCTAGAGTTATGAAGATACATTTTCTATCTTGTCTACATTAACGAGAATAACATGATTATTTCTAAATCTATTTCTATATCTCCACAATGTGAATGCAGCAGGAAAAATCTGAAGCAATTTTATGTTAAATTACTTTTAAAATGGTCCTGCTGATACTAACAGCTTTGCCTGTGGATGTAAACACACCATTTTTACCAAGTTACAGTTAAGGAGGATATTTGTGATCGCTGGGGATTCACAGTAGATGGAAAAAATAACTAAAAAATAAAAAATACTGAGTGCAAATTTACACTGAAATACACTGACTGACAATTATTAGCTGTAAAAATGAAAACCCGATTCCTCGGTTGCAGTTTATATTGATTTGTCACTGTATTTTACCTTTTTCTACTCTATTTTCAGTTGCAGACAGTATCTCAACATGGGCTCCAGGAGCTGCTTATCACAGCGCTACCATGGAGAGCTGAAGAGAAATCGCAGGTTTCCTAATAGCTCCCATAACTCCTGTGGCAAATCCCAACTCCATTTAGGGGTTCTTTCCTCCAAACTGGTTCCAGTGCTAAATTTATGATAGAGCTTTCCTAGCATCAGTTCTTCCATTCCCCAGTGATGAAAACACCAGCTCTGGGACAGTAGAACTGGGTCCAGTTTGTACACCAAATCTAAGTTTGGCCAGAGGGAAAACCAGCTGTTGGAAAATCAACTTATGAAGACAACTTTGTAAAGTCTGTTTATTAGGCAATAAAACAATTGGCATTAATAATAATTAGGGATCAAGAGTACCACTGGAAAAACAATTATTTACCTAACAACACCTACATCTTTTTTTATTATCACATGTTGTAGATTAAGTATGTTAATAAACAACAGAATGACATCTTTCTGTCATTCTGTTGGATGTGATTCTCATGTCACATCCATGAGAATCATTTGTAGCCCCATCAATACACACTGTCAGGTCGTTTAAAATCCAATTGTGTTTTGCTAAATCTTCGTTCAAAAGGTGCAGAGCTGCACTGAAATACACGATTCATTCTGATTACAATATTTAAAGATTAGTTACCAGAGATAACGAGACAATTTCAGTATTTTGTGCACTGTGATCTTCTGTAGAAATGGCATGGCTTCGAGCTGGTTTGGGAAAATCAAACTGGTTCTTTGCTTTTGCAGAATTTAGCATGAGACACAGAGAGAAGCAGCTTCAGAAACGTAAGTAAAACGCCTTGAGATGTTAATGTGTTGCATAACGTGTACTAGTTACAGCACATTTATGTTAACATATAGAAATTAGACATTACTTAAAGAGGGGGTGTACCCCCACGAACAGAGATAAGGAAGAGTGTAAAAGTTAGCTTCTGTTGTAGAGGAAAGATGGTTTTCAATGTGTGGACTGATACACATTAAGACATATTTGTTATTTGAACTATTAAAATAGGCAGTCATAAGCATATAAAAGGAGGTTTCAAGTATTCACACATTTCAGCTATTCACATCCATTTGTTATTCCCATCCCCACAAATACCAGAGGTTTACTGTAGCGGTACAGTCAGCCTCACAAGACCCTTACACCATGACACACATCCTATCTAGAGCGGGAAAGTGGGATGAGTTGAGGACACGGTATGATGGAAAAGAGCCATAAGGAAAACAGAACTCAATGTGTAATTATGTAGATGTGTTAAATATGTAAACGCAAACTGATTAGTTTATGTGTAAACACTGTAAATGTTACAGCTCAGTGGAGATGTAAGGCGGGAGCTTTCCTAATGTGATGTTACATACCCATTAGCAAATCAATTGCTTTGTGCTGTGTAATGATTTTTGATTTTAAAAAACCCCAAAAAACAAGAAGCTTTGTGAATATTGGACAACTTTCACTGATGTCATCTCATTGAAAATGACTTAATTTTTCCCCCACATGTCCTGTAGGGTATGATTCATCTGAGCTTAATTATTTACCACAGCTTTCTGCCAACCACATCACAAAGAATACCTAATAAATGGATTTGGTTCTGAGGCCATTATACACTATACTCAACCAATGTCTGCATTACAGAAGAAAGGTTTGAGTTAATCGGCAAGGTACATCACTTTTGTCGTAAATCCATAACTGAAGGAGGAATTGTTGCAACATTTTTTTCATCTTTCTCCTTGACTAATGACACCTAACAGACATGAATGAGCTGAGACAGTCTGCTTGAAGCACAGAGGTTAACAAATCCATGAAATCAATGAAAGGACATTTTCTCTATGAACCTTTAGTTGAACAAAAAAATACTTCTGGAGTGTTCAGATGTTTGTGCTTCTTGATTTGCCACATCAAAGTTTGCCTTTCAGAAAAATGTGTAAAATCAGTTGCATAGAATGCTGTATGTAGATCTGTTTAACAATACAACATTTCATCATTGAGTACAATTTTTAGATGCCTGGAGGTTCAAAATGAATCTTTAAACAAATCCGCTAATACATACCCTACGGAAATTTCCATCCATCTATCCCCTCTGGAAGGAAACTCATTCTGTGTCCCAGATATGAACAAGACTTGAAGCAAACTGTATGTATCAACAAACATAATGGACTTTGTAAAAATGCTGACTGAATCTGGTACAGAGTGCCATTGTCTGCAATGAAACAAATCATCTAAAAGGCCACTCAGTGAGGAAAAAGGTTTATTCCCCCAAAATCCAGATAAAAAAAGCCAGAATTTGTGAGACAAAGTCTGAAAGACGTTTGTCAAGTACATGGGTGGCAGCATCATATTCACAGAATAGATGGCACCATTAAAAAGGTAATTACATTTTAAAAAAAAATAAAAAATGAAGCAACATTTGGAGTCCTCATCCAAGAAGTTGAAGTTTTAGCTTCTGAATGGACAATCATTCTGAGCATGCATAGTTTTTAAACATTACATCTGGTTTCAGCTGTTGGTACTTTTCTGCAAACCACAATTACAAAATATGATTTAAGAAAAACAAACATGAAGGAAAAAAGAACTTGAATGAATCCATCCATATGTGTTTCCTTCAGGTATGAGAGAGCTTGAACAGCTGAGGGTCCTTCATTACTCTCTGAGTGAGAACAGTGTGTCAGCATGCCAACATCAAGTAGTGGATTAAAAATCCACTACTTTAATAGGAAGACTGCAGGAGATAATCTGATATTCACATCAGATGAAAACAGACATACTGATAATTTCTGATGCTAAATTTGGCTGACAGGGAGAAACTACAAAAGGGAGAATGCTGGAGAAAATCAGAGCAGAGAGCAAAACAAGAGAGACCAAACTTGTGACAAGAGTCTGCTCTAACAAGATGAAAAGTCAAACCCACGCTGCATGTTTCTGAGTGTTTGACTTTTAGAGGAAATAAGGTGGTGACACCATGAATCAGGTAGCTCGCTTTGATCGTGTCAATGATGGTGGGAAGGGAGAAGAATCAAGTGTTTGGAAATGTGTCATACTAGTGAACTTTACAATAAAAGCATCTGCTGCAGCTAAAGATTTCATATTATAGAACCTAAGAAATACCTTTAAGACAACACTCAAAGTTACATGTTGTGGCTTATTCAGATATAAAGAAATATTTTACTAAATGACAAAGATCCTTCGTAGTCTGGTTGCCATTATATACCGGGTTCTCCCATTTTCTACTTCGAGGCAATTAATGTAAAGCCCTACAGCTATGCTATTTCACATCCAACTGGCACCTTAAGATCAGAGTCGTGGGTGTTGGCTGAGGTTAATAAGGATTTTCATGAATTCCCGCTTCAACAGCTTTTTTTCTCTAGTTGCATTTGGATCAAATTGTTGAATTGTGCACTTCCTCTGTGGGAGACAAGATAATTGCAATAAGTGGGGATGTTTGCCTTATTCTTTTGGTCAGTTGGGGTAAGCTTTCATCAAAACTGACAAGCAAGTGAAGAGTCTTCTGAAAACACAATTGTTTCGATCTCCTTTGATAATGAAATGAAAATGTGAGGGTATCTGTGGCCACTATGACCTCTAATGTGGCATATGAATGTTTGAAGTCTTAAGGAGACGTTATTTGAACAAAATTGTAGATGTTTTTTTATTTTTAGTAGTCATTACAGCGAGCTAAAAGCTCATGCTCATATTGTTGGGCATATTCTGAGCAGAGTCACTTTTGAACATAATGTCTATTTTTCAAATAAATACTAAGATCCAAAGTAAAGTGATTTTTATAAGTCTCTTAAGTCTTTTTCCACAAAATATTAAAAAAGTTTAATAAAATTTTGTCAAACTATCAAAAACTAACACATAATAGTGACGTGAAAGAACAAATAAAACTTCATAGTGTGAAACCCTTGCAATAAAGACCCCCAAATTACTCAAAAAGCAGCTTTTAAAGGAAGAGTGGCAGAAAAAAAGCAGAAAATCTCCTGTTTGCATTAGTCAAAAGTCATGTAGAGGGTGAGGGAGGAATAATATTTTACCTCAAACAACATGCCATCCTTCTTACAAGACTGTTTGTTTCATGCTTGGATTAATCCAGGTTTTCATGACAACAGACAGGCATATGCAAATACACAACTTAAAAAACAGATAATTTGCACATCAATAATTTAGCTTTCAGTGTCAATCAAATTAAGTTCATTTATATTCGACTAGTTCACAAAAAATACTGTCAATTTAAATTTTCAATCATGGAGCACTCTTTTCTGAGATGTTACTGAAGCTTAAAATTAAGAAATTATGTTTTTTTTCATCAGCACATTACAATAAAATATGGTAAAAATGTTATCTAAATGTGGAATGTAAGGCCACTTTTTATTTGGATTCTTTCTGATTCTACATGTTTTTCCAACAGCATTGTGATTTTCCTACAGGTATTCCAGCTTCCTGCCACAGTCCAAATGCATGCATGTTAAGGGCAATTCTAACTTGCCCTCAGGTGTCAGTGTGAGCTCATGGCTGTTTGTGTCTGAGATTGGGTCAGCTCCTGTGGCTAATATGGGTAAAATGAAATCAAGTATTCAGCAAACGATGGAATGACAAAGCTGCTTTAAGTGATCGCCTGTTTAAAGAGCTGTGAAATCAAGTTGATGCGAAATGATTTGTTGCTTTAGTAGTCACGGCGTTCTGCCTATGCAGGCAGTCCGCTACATTATTCCATCACTGCTTGTTTTTGAGTCTTTGGAGGACAATGTGAAGCTAAGCCTGTCTGGAACACACACCACCGTCTATGCTTATCAGATATATTCAAGATCAACATAAATTATGATTATTATTTCACTGCACTGCAACCTCCTCCCACACTAAACTCACACAAATCAAGCCTGCAGCTATTGAATCAGATACAATGACGACAGTTAGGTTGGAAAAAGTAGAGAGGTGAAAAAGGGCAAAAAACACATCCTGAAACATCTTAATCAGATGCAGCAATCATGAAAACATTCTGGCGACACCTGAGTGAAGGAAAGATGTTTCATTTTCTGGAAAAATGAAAATTTCCAGCCTATGTCGTCAACTTTAGAAACTGCTGTTTCCTGAAAGACATTAAAAGTAGACATTTTGTCCAGTCCAGCGCACGCCCTCCATGGTTCGCCTCAGTGCTGCCGTCACAGCCTGCCTGACTCACAATCTCATAGCTCTGTTCATTTGTTTAAAGCTTTTTATAAAGTTACCATCATCTGCACAGACAGGCCCAGCATGTCCTTGCTCTGTTCCGTGTCCAGTAAAAGTCCCTGAGGTGGCAGATGCACCTGTCCTTCAGAAGGACGGCTCAGCCTCTGCTCAAAACTGCTGTCAGGACCACAGTTCTTCCTCCTGCACATTGCAATGCCTCAGGGAAAGAGAGGAAGTAATAATGACAAAAGATACAAGTGCTAAGAGAAGGAAGGGGGAGAGGTGCTTAACGTCCTTATGCTACAGCAGCCGAGGCATGCCAGTGATTCCTAATGATTGCAGGATTTATACCGCTGTTGAAAATGGCCCACAGAAGGAAATTGAGTCATATTTTTTAGTTACATTAAGGTCTAGGAGCGGTTCAAAGAGCAATCATTGTGTTGTGTGCTAACCAGAAATACACTTTCACATCAATAATGTCTACAAAGGACAAAGGAAGCCCTGAACGGGACCAACTGTGGAGTATCAAAGGGTTTTTTGCACAACATCTGGAGTGCGATGTTGTGGTTTAGGAAGCAGTTTCAGTACACCTTTAGTCATCTGCACTTCTTGAATTGCAAATGTTATCACAAGTTTTATATACTAACAAAGCAAATGCAGCTGCAGCGAGTTCCTTGGGTGTTCTTTTTGCTAAACTAAAAGCACTCAAATTTTGGGACAAAAATGGATTCTTCACCAGAAAAACATGTTCAATTACAGGTGAGACAAACATCCACCTCCAATTTATCTGAGAAACTCCTTCCAAACATTTATCTTCCACTCCACTGCCTCCCTGCATTCCTCTTCATCTCCTGCAGTTTTCAAAAAACATACAGCAGGGAGACGGGGTCAAGGGTCATATGTGCATGACTGTTTTAATGCTGGATCCTAATTTATGCAGTGATCGATTTAACTCCTTCCGACGTAATAGTAAGCCCATTTTAAACCAGCACAAAAGACGTAAAACAGAAATAAAAGAATAAAGGAAAACAGAAAACATTATCTAAATGCTGGCACAAATCAAAGCAGAGGAGAAAAATATAAACCTTCAGATAGAAACAAAATTCATTTTAATCGTTTTCAATCTGTTATACTCTCATGAGATTGTTGTCAGTACTTAAGCCTATTACATGGCTGGGTGCTTTTATCATTTCTACAGTTTCAATTACATCATATTCATATCTAAATTCAACATAAGACGAAGAACAAATGTATCAAATTTCAGGCCTAAATATTGAAACGTATAACTCTGCACACTTACAGTGGCCATCATGGGTCATTTATTGCAAATTTGGTTGCTGGTGTAGTTGGATTATGCCCGGAAGATATTGAGTGAGCAGAAACTGATATTATGAATCACAGGTTAGGCAAAATTGGACGGCAAAAGATTGAAAACTGTTACATTCAGACAGTAGAATCAGAACTAGTCTTAAAAGGAAAACATGGATTCATTCTGCCTCTTCCTGTTGGTGAAGTTTGGTGGTGGTATTGAAACCACTTTCAGTCGCTTAATACTAATTAGGCATCTTTTAAACACCACATGTAACCTACTGTTGTTGACCATGTTCATTCCTTTTAAGACCATAATATTCACATTTTTTGATGGCTGCTTCTGGGAGGATAATGCACCAGGTTGAAAACCATCAAATCATCTCAAACTGGGTTATTGAACATGACAATGATCTCACTGTCCTCCAGTGTTCTCCACTGTCACCAGACTCAGTTCAGGTAGAGCATCTTTGTGATGCGGAGGATAAAAAGATTCACATTACGGATGTACAGCAGAAGAGTCTGCAAGGTGCTACTGGATGTTTCTGACACCTTGCTGAATTTATGTTCAAAAGAATTAAAGCAGTTCTGAAGGCAAAGAGAGTAGAATCTGATACAAAAGAATTTATCTAATAAAGGGGTAAAAATGTTCCATTAATCAGTCATTCAGGTCGAAATAAATGACCCATTCTAGAAGTAAAAGGGGAAATTGGGCAACAACCTGTAGAAAGTTGAAGAAACTGCCTGAAGAAAAACCCAGACCACTGCTGTATTTTCACTTTTGAGTTGCTTAGGGATGTTATCGAAGTCTGAATGTAAACTCTTTACCCACAGAGAATGCTGCATTGGCCTTATTTATCGAGTGGTCTGCTGTGTTTCACTGAGCTCAATCAATTCGCATCTATATTTAAAAAACACTCAATTCTGTGTAGTTTTCCTTGAGTAGGTGAACAGAGGGAGAAAGTGCATTTATTTACCTTTTACCCACAAACTATAGTTTGATGTTCATGAGGTTGACAGAAAATCTGCTGTGGATTTTAATCACTCATGTGCAACCATTTGAATCAATATACATTTTTAGTTGTTACATAGAAAGATTTGTGGACAAACAGTTTAAATGAGAAACAAGTCTTAATTTTTTCATGTAAATTATAGAAAATGTACCTTTTTATGCATGCATCTGTGGGTTTAACATGATCTGCATTGACCTGTGCTCTATATAAGCAGAGTTATATTAAGCCTGCCAGGATGTGTTCATAACTAATGGCGTCCCTGGCTGCAATATGGGTATGTGTCTGTAAAAAGCGCGACAGAGAGTGAGAGCTTCAAAAACACTTTGATCTTCCCAGGTTTGACACCAATCTCTGCCAGCCTGGGAAGCTTCCTCTGCCTTATTTCTGTACAGCGTCTACTTTTACCTTTCTTCTTCTTTCCCTCTCTTGCACGAAGTTCCTATATTTACACGTTCTGTACAAATCTTCCCAAGAAACATCTTTTATATTTCCAACTGATTTAGTTTGTCTTTCATACTTTAGCAAAAATGCTATGATTTCTGTCAGCTGCCAACTTTTTCTTTAAGATAAAAATTTTCTCTGATTTTACTTGATCGCTTCTGAAGATTCTATCAGTTTCCAGCCAACACCAATACAGAATATTGCAGCAGGAGAGGATGTTCTAGTAAGTCTCTGTGTTATATGTTGCCAATAAAAGACTGGCCAAAGAAGTTTGGAGAAATGAGTTTGTGCAACATTTGCCAACAGAAGTAGAATACAATGGGAGAAGAATGTTGGTAGGTTCCTTCTTAGAGGTGGGGGCTTTTATATAAAATCAAGTTTGTTTTAGCTTTATATCATAATAAATTTCCCTTTATCAATTATTTTTATACATGTTTGAATAATCATTGAATAATCTGTGGTAGTCAGGTTCTCCAGACTAGCGGCAGCACCTGATGGAGCTGTGAGTCTGCTGAGCTAATCATGCAAACTAGTTCTCAGTCCAATGCTCTGAATATTATTCCGCTTTGAAAAAAAATAATGGAAAGGCTTCATTGTGGTGACACGCTGAATGTGGAGTGTCGGAAAGAGGACAAGCTTTTTAAAGAGAGAGAGGCCAATTTCAAGGCATCAAAATAAAATATATACAGCATTTTCATAAGAAGTGGAGGTAACATAGATACTTGACTGAGCTATAAAATGGCACTATGTGCCTGGAAAATGTCCTCCTTTATGTTTCATAGCTTCATGGGAGAGAGACCCTAAACAGCCAAAAATAAATCAGTCATGTGAAAGAGTCTCACTGGTGGAAAAGTGTAAGGTCAAAGGATATTTACTATAAAGCTAATGATGTAAGCTCCCTCAGAAAGGCCTGTATATGTGAGCAAGAAAGTGAAGCCAATCCCTGCACTGAGAAAGTTGCTGTTACTTCTCAGACTCTGCAGACAGCTCATTTAGCATTAAACACTTCATATAAAAGCAAAATGTATCAGGCAGATAGCTAACTCAGCTAATGCATACAGTATGAGAGAGAAAGTACAGTCATGCACTGCTTTAAGTGGAAAAAAACTCAGACATGCCATTCGTTTAGACAGAAAAAGTAGCAAATGGGATTAGTGAGTTTTCATAGCTCTAAAAAGCAAATACAATGATCAAACACATTTGCATATACTGTCTCTATAAACTAACAAAAAAGGTTGATTTTGCTAATTTCATTTTTAGATGAACAGAAGAAAATGTACAGTATTTCTACAATCAAATCCTATTTAGACCACCCCAGAATAAAGTATTTCCAGGCATTTTCCACCTAAAGACGTTTGAAAAACATGTTTTCTCAACATTTGAGACAAGTTATAGGTGAAAGAGTTGTTGTCAAAGAGATGTGGAGATACTTAACAGAAAACACAAGTAGATTTAGAGGAATAAAGAGTCTTCAGCATGAACATAAAAGCTCAGTCCAAGGTTATTTAAACATAAAGACTGCTTGTGATCACTTTTGTGCAATATAATGTAAATTATTCAAATGATTCAGAGATTGGGGCAAGGTTTTAAAGACTTTTAAGCTATTGAATTTAGCGTATATATGAGAAAAGAAGCAACGTAGAACAAAAAAGTTAGACTAGAAATAAATATAATCAGAGAAAGAGCTCTGAGCTGCTGTTTATTGGACCACTCTAAACTACAAAACCCCACAAAGATGGACTTTATGGAAGCTGTTAGGAAAGGAGCCAATGCTCAAAGGAAAACCTTGACTTTTAGATAATATGGAGATAAAGGCCTGCTCACTAAAGATTTTTAGGAACCAAAGAGTTCTCCAAAATAATGAAACAAATGTAAATAGGCAATACACACTATGTATCTTAATACTTTTATTTATAGTTTAACCGACAAAATTCATTTATGAACCTTTTCTGAACTGTGTTGAAAGAGTGGAGATTAGGATTAGGCTGTGCAGTATGAATATGCTTTATCCTTTCTTCTCTATTCTAGAGAGGAAAATTGCAATATCTCATTTATAAAAAGGGCCAGCTGAACATCTAAAGCCTAATTTGCATTTTTTCATCAAAACACATGAATGACCAAACTTGAACCTTAAATGGCAAATTTCGTACTTATAAAAACTATTTCATTTTACTTTTTCCCCTCTAGCAAAGTAATGTAGATATCAAAAGTCACAAATCACATTATTATCTAAATGAATGGTGTTTACATTCAACTCCAACTGGCTGCGCTGCATTTCCAAGCTGTTGCTGAGACGTTTTAAAGAGGAAATCAAATATTTGTGAGCTGGTTTTAAAGATTTACATATTCAGTGCGAGGGCTGCAAACAGAGCTGAGATGTTTATCTCTTTCCTCCCATCAGATTAAGTGCAACATCGCAACATCTCACGCTGTGTCGCATAAAAAGCCAATCAAATTTAGCATTCCTTTAGTTTGTCAGTGAGAAGATTTATTATTATAGGCAAAGACTGATTTAAAAGAAGATGACAGAAGAAAAGCATGTCTGATTTGATAGTGTTTATTCTCAGATCAGCAGTCTCATGCGTATTTTATCCTCTATATTACTATTGTACATCATGTCATGATTTAAATTTAATTATTGTTGTAGATTCACCAATATTCCTTTTGTGGAAATGTATTAACTTCAGCTGAAAGAAACGTTACAAATGTTCTGATAGTAACAAATACCCTCTTCAATTATATTTCCGTCTTTCTCCAGATTCATTTTAGGAGAGCTTACATTTTGGCAGAACAAGTGCTGGAGGAAATCCCTCCATCTGAATTTGAGTTTCAGCATCTACAAGTCTAAATGTAAAACATATTTTTTTATTATTATTTGTGTGTGTGGGGGGGGGATCTACTGGGGTTTGCATATCTACATGGGAGTCATGGCAACCAATACATTATTTGTGATAATAATAAAAGATATCTTACAAGTTGAGCAGAAAAGGCCAGTTTCCGGAAAGTTTGCTTTTAATTTAGGAAAAATCAACTAAATAATTAATATACAGCTCAAAGCTGATACAAACAAAGGAAGTTATTCATGATTTATTCAAACAATATGAGCAAGGATAAGACTAATCAGAAAGGAGAGACCAAGAGGAGAGGACAAAGTGATATAATTTGTTCTTCATCTTCACACTACCTACCAACATATGGAAAAGCACAAAAAATTACAAGATGTTAAATTTTTAAATGATAAAAATAAACCGAAAAACTGATACTTTAAACCTAAAAATTACCATCTTCCTGTGTACTTTTTCTCTTGATGTACGTTATGTTTTATATTTGCTCTTTTCGACTTGCATAACCACCTCCTCTTCTAAGCTTCCATTGAAAAACAGATAACCATTATAGTATTAACAATTTTGTGAAAAAACATTTAAATATAACTACAAGAAATAACTTAAAACGGTGTACTAATTGAAAATATGCCTTTTTTTTCCTTTTCCTGTGTGATCTTCCCACACAGCACTTACATTTAAAACTTAAAGTTGAAGTAAGACACAAGGCAGTAAAGTACTAATTGATAAGTTTGTTTGTTTAATTATTTATTTATTTTTCTCAAATTCAATCAAAAATAAAAAAAAACCTTTTAGATGTTTTTTTAAAACAATGCTCACTTGTAAAATTAGTTTTGAAAAGCAAAAAACAAGAAATTGCAGCAGAAAATAAGTTTGTTTTTTACTGTGTTTACATTTTTTTATCATACTTTCTTTGCCTTGTTTTAAACAAGTCCAAAGATGCTGGATTAATAAAATAACTATAAGGGTGATTCAAATATATATATATCTACAGGAGTCATCCAACAGACCAAAATCTGCTCACAGAGGAACCACTTGACTGAAGAAGCAGAAGATTAGATGTGTGCTGCAAGGCGTACAGGCAGAAAAGAGTGAAGGAGGAAAGACAAAAATGTACTTTTTTCCCCCACTCTCTCACTTTATTCTTGTGAATTTTGAAATGAAAACTAGTGGTGCACAAAAGAGGTGATATCTGTTCGAAGGACAGAGGACAAAAAAAATTGAATTTCAACCGGCAGGCCTATTTCCTGAGTGAAATTACAGCTGAGCTGGTTTCAAAAGGAGATAAAAAGAGGAAGAGTGAGAAGTAACAGCAGTTTCATTTTCCAGCTCACAGTTGGTGTGGATGTCACCAGATCAGACATTGTTGCAGAGAAAGGCATGCCAGTATGGAAATAAGGGAACACAATATAGCGAGATGGAAAAACAGCATGGAGGGTATTGTCAAAAACACATAAATCTGCATTTTATTTACCCAGTGCTTTAAAACCTGTAAGGTTTCCCAGAAAATCTGTTTTTCCTGCAATTGGATTTAAAGTGATGCTAAAGCACATGTTTTAAAGCCTGATAGAGACAAGTTATCTACAGTGAAACAGTTAGAGGAACCAAGACCAGATCTGAATTTTCTAAGTCAGTGTTGAACTCAAAATGTTGAGTTTTTTTAAAAGAGGAATAAACATGTTCTTCACTTCTTTCCAGTGAATTAGAACGATAGGTAATAATTCTATTAAAAATGCCAAAACAAACCAAAGACAACATTATTTGTTTTATTATTGACAGCTATCCACTGAGTAAATGCCAGTTAACCAGAATCAGGTTGATCCACCCTGCAACCAGCCAGCATTAAACCCGAAAATCCGATATTTTTCTAATTCATGAACGCACCATAATACAGCACAGCTGCTCTGAAAGCAATACTCTGATGTGGAGGTAAAGGAAATATCTAAAAGAAAAAAAAAATGAAGTCATAGGAAGCACATAAAGGCAAGTGATTTAAAAAAAAGGTTGTATTTTCTGACACGTTGAGACATGTCTGCAGTTCATTGAGGCTGCCAGACTTGAAGGACTGAGGGAAGGCTGGAAAGAATTCAGCAAAGTTGATGTTTTTATCCTTTTGAATGATTCTACAAGTATTTTAACTTTTTGCCTTTGGTGATGTTTTGACAGGACCACTCTGAAACATTAATATTTCCAGTTAGAAGAACCATGTGGACAAAAAATACTCCCATCTGTAAGGAGTATAAATATGTTTCTGTTTTGGGTTTAATGTTTCCTTATAATAAACCAGAATCAACTTAAACCAATTAATCATAAGATAGTACAACAAGTTTAAAATGTCAAACCTGTTCCCCCTTTATCTGTTTTAAAAATATCAATGAAGCTTTACAGAGGCTTGTCTCTCACCTTTGCCGTGTGATGGAGCCTCTTTTAATAGAAATAATTAACGTCGGCTCCTGGCATGCAAGCTAGAAAAGGACATTCTGGAGGCTGTTCATAAATCCAAATGATTTTCTAAAAAATTTTCTACAAAGATCTGATTTTTGCACCTCCCTTTTTACAGTGTAGAAATTTAACATGTCTGAAATCTAAGAAGGATTTCCACAGGTTGGAAAAGCTCCAGCTTCTGTTAAACTAATTTAATAGAAACTAACACTATGTCTAAAAATATAAAGCACTTGTTTTATACACAATATCAGATATTTCAAATTAATATAAATTACTTTGCCTTGTATTCTTACAATATGGCTAACACAAGTGAGCTTAAAATGCAATGACTTTCTTCATCTAAAAAGCTTAACCAGAATTTAATATTTTTAATAAAAGCCAAAGCCAGATAAGACTTAATTTGTTGAGATAATTATGCAAACGTGCAGAACCTTCACACACGTTTAACAGTGTTATGTTTAACTTCACAATATGGTTAACTTTGTAATTACAAACATCACTGTACTAAATGTAATAACTTAAAATGTCAATTTCCAGTTTCAAATGCCTGAGTTGAAGTGGTTAATTGCAATCAACATGCAGTGCCCCCCATTTCTTCACCTCTTCTGGAACAAATGTGGGTGGCCAGTTTAAATGCAGCCAGCTTCATGTATTCTTCTGCAATGCTGAAAAAGCATAGTTGAAGAGAACAAGGTGCTGCCAATACAACATTTTTTATTCTCACAGTATACAAGCAAAATTTCTTATTGTCAAGTGATGCAAATATAAACACAGTTTGGACGTCTATACTATATTTCTATTGTTGGGACCGCCTCAAACACTGAAACGTAACAAAATCAACTTAAGTAAAATCAAAAAGCCACTTGGAAGGATAATTGAGAAGCCATCTGACCAGAAAAAATAGGATGTTATTAACGTTGCCTTCTATGCAAAAATCATACTGTGATATTTCACAAAGCAGGGACTCAAACTAGCTTTTGAACCTTTAACGCAACCTAATCTTAAAATGACCTAAAATTAACACGTAGCCTTCTGTGGTGCAACACGGTGCAATTCAACAGAAGCTCCCTGCAATGATCATACATCACCTTTGTTTTGTTGACCTTGTCTCAGAGAGTTGTTGATGCAACTCTTGGGTAATCTATGAATTTTTAGTGCATTTCTCTGTGCTAAAGGCTGTTTCTTATATTAGTTCCATTAGCATCTAAAAATCTGAGTTCAACACTCAATACGAAGAAACCAGCGGGTGGCTTTTGCCCGGAGGTCTTCAGAGTGAATGTTTTTATTTATTTGTGGGTTTTGTGCATATATTTAAAGTAAAGCAAGTTTGCATGCCATAAAAAGTACCAAAGAGTGAGATTTGAGGTCAAGCAAAGTATTTATACTTGTTTCTTGATGCCGCAATCAACGCCTCTGCCTTTATTCGCTCTGTATCTTACATAAATACTTGGCATTATTTGTTGTTTTTTTTGTTTTTCTTTAATCGTCCAAGACATTGGCTACAGAGTTCACCAACATTATTAAGGGAAAAGAACAACATGCAACATTTTTTTTATTTTATTTTAAACTAGCTCAGTATTTTATGCAGCAACATGACCTCATCAGTCTTAATGTCCCAATGTAAAATAAGAAGTACAGGCGAGTATTCTCAGTGGCCTTGGGTGTGACCGAGGCAGTGATAGAAAGCGACATAGTCATTCAAATTAAAACAGAAGACTTGTTTCTGCTTCAGATGGGGAATGTTGGAGCAAATAAAACAAACCAGATGAGCTTCAGTGAAATTGGATCAGGAGTGATGGTAATGGTCGGCATGGGGCGACCTGTAGTTGATGAGATTGCTTTGGTTGGAGCTACAGCTTCCATCTGACAACCACTCTTGTTCTTCTCATTCAGTACAAATCAATAGCTTACAGTGTTGCTTGTATAATCCTACCGAAAAGGTCAGAGCCCCTCATTATTACCAGGATGTGCTTAAATCTCAATCACAGGCCCCTCTGCACTCAGCAGGAATAGATCAGGCTTTTAGGGCTGCTTTACAATAAGCTTCAGTCAATCTGTTCATTTAGTCTGTGCTCACTAAAGAAAGTTAGTCAACAGAAGGTTCCAAAGCACTGGAAGTAAAACGATGGCTAACAAGCCTGAGAAAAGAAATCACCTCCAAAACTATTGACTTAACAAAAACATTTTTCTGTTAAATCCCAAAGTAGAAAATAGTCTATAATAATAATTTGGGTGTAGATGCTTGGTTTATTTGTTCTGAACAAGCCTTAATGCTGCTAAATCAAATCAAGGAGGAATTTCTAGAGTTTTGTTTTCCTAAAGCAGATAACATGAAAATGTGTGATATTTATAGAAGACATGGCCGCCCTTCTACTTTATACCAAATGTTTCATCCAGTATTTTTGTAAAAATTCTGCAGCTACAGACTCTCATGGATTCCAATCAAAGGTACTACAACATCAATGTTCTCCCAGAAGGTGGAAATATACAAATAAAACATCAAGTTTCATAAGAAATGTTCTTATAAAACAGTTGCAGCAAAGGATTTTCTTTTATAGGAGCTGCGGGAGGGAGAATTGACAGCACTGTTGATTTGAAGCAAGATGGTTTACATGCTACCTGTATATGTGTATTCTCTCTGGTCTCTGGAAATTGCCCTTGGGTACAAATGTGCTATTAGTGTTTGCATGCATAATTGTCCTGTATGTCTCTGTTTTACTCAGTTCTATCCAGGGTCTCTCGCTCAATGACTTCTAGACATAAGCTCCAGCTCCCCTACAGACCTCCAAGGTAAGCGGCTATAGGAGATGGATGGATGGATTGACAGGTTGACAGTTACTTTTACACCCTTTTCTCCCAGTCGTTAACTTCTTCCACTTACTTTTGGAGCAAAATCAGGATGTGAAAGATGTGAAAAACCCATAAAAACAGCTTTACTGCTGTTGTGGTTTCTAGAAAGTAACATTGGCCCGTATTGGGTCACTGTTCAACAAGTGTCAGAAAAACACAAGAGATACAATAGATTCAAAATATATTGTACAGTGGTGAGTTAAAGCCTTTAAAGAGTCTAGACCACATTTGATCATATATAGTTAGAAATCTAAAATCTGAACAGAAAATCTTTGCAACAGTTTGGGATGTGTGAAACCTTAGTAATATTTGTGAAATCATTGTCATCAGAATCACCTTAAAATAAAAATGCTATATGTGTATTAAACACATTGTACAAATTCTGTAAACATAGTTTTACAATGTATAAAACACTTACAGTGGAATCCCCGGTCAGCGACCAATACCTTCCACAAATACAAGAGACAACACCTATATAACACTCACAACTGCCTATTTTAATTGTTCAAACACCAAATACACCTCGACACACAGTGGACACCATCTTGGCATCTACACTCTTCTATGCCAATCCAGGCAAAGCTTCCTGGATTGGCAGCTTTGCATCCAGATACTTCAGCTCCTGAAGTTGCTATTTCTTTCAAACATTATAGATATGTTCTTTGTAAAAATCTTTGCATAGGCAAACTTTCTGCAAATAACTTCAAGTTGCATTCCAGAGAAAAGTGCTGGATAAATCAATAATTAGGTAGGGGTCATCTGTGATCTACTGATATAAGCAAGCCCCCTGAATATTGCCAAAACCTTGTGAACTGTCTAGCAAGCTGGACACATTGTTACACCCAAAACATGAAGTTTAGCCAGTCAGATGAAATATAGTATAAACAGCAGAGAAAAGACAAAATTGATAACTCCTAACGCCAAACTCTTAAAGACTCTTTTCCAGCAACTGAATCGCTGCAGTTATGAGATTTTTATGAACACAGAGTTGATGCATCACAGTAGCAAGGCAGTCCCCACCTACTGTCTGATTAGGTGCTACTCTCTAACCCATAGCAGTGGTTAATTTGTCATTCTGGTGCAGTTATGTTCTAGCTTGAGCTCTGGGAAACAGGGTGGAGATGTGTATCTTCTTCACGTACAGAGGCTCAGCCTGCTAAGGTGCCATTTACTTTAATTGTGGAAGGCGAGAACATTTTGCCTTGCTCTTCCTTTTCTGTCATTCCCTGCTGATGGGCCTCGCCGAGGGATAGCTAAAGGTACATCGCTATTGGATATGTGGGAGGAAAATAGACCATCATAAACTACATCACAGGCTTAATAGATTTATTGATCAGACGGACAAGCTCTCTATGATACAGTGGAATCAGCCCATGATACCCCGCAGCTCAAGGGGCTGTCCAGAGTGATGGGTTCTATTTGTATTCCCAGCCATACACCATTTCCTCCATGTCATCTCTAGTTTCCAACCTGTAGACATCCGTTTTTCTTCTTCTTCCCTGAAACTACTCGTTGCTTGACAGTTCAAAGCATTCTCTGGACTTTAAAGCTGGTGATAACCAAATCCAATCAAAACTAGATTTCACACTCACCCTCTATCATGTCATACAAATTTACACACAATTTAAGCCCTCTCATGTTTATCTCCGTCTTTGCCTTTGCACCTGTGTTCTTGGTATCTCATTTAATGTGGCTGTTGCTTCTGTTCTGGTCTCGGGGTGACTGTGATACCAAAGCGGCCTCGGGGAGTCGTTGCTGACTTGCAGCAGGAGGATAATGGGATTAGCGAAACCACCGAGGCCGTATTAACTCCAGAAGACCCCCTTTAACGTAAAACAAGGCGAGAAAGAAAGAAGGACTGATAAATCAATGTTGCTCTAATTAGCACAGAAAACCTGACTACCTGTAATAAACTGACAGAAATGTGTGCTTAATATCGAAATTCATAAGAACTTGTCTATTTGTTCATTTAGTAAGGCAGCTTTCAGAATTGACTGAAATGTTTTCACCAGTTTTGCTGATATTTTGAAGAGACCGATTACATTTTCAAGTTTGCACAGCGGTTGCCCTCATTAGGGCAAACATTACCAGCAAACATTATCTCCATCAGCAGCTTGATCCACCCGTAGCAGTGTCCACACATATCAAAAGTGAAAATTCATTCACACAAGAAAAACTCATTGCAGTCCTACACTCAAGACATACAGCTCACATTCTCAGCACATCAGGAAAAAAAAGACTTCACAATAGAAACGAATCTGTGCATCAGGATCCACTTGACTGAGTCTTTTACCTCAACAGAGTGACCTGTGACAAGTGAGTTTTAAAAAAAAGGACAAAACAAAACAACCTTTCTGATGCAGCAATAAAACCAACATCTGGTTTTAGTGAAAGAGAGGAAAATCTCTCCCCTCCACTGTGAAATTATCTGTTTTCTTTCACCTGACAGTCTTGTTGTGTTTCTGTCATGGCAAAAAAACAACAAAAAAAACAAGATCAAGATTACAGGTAGATCAGGACCTTCCACTTGAGCTGGACAAACAATAGAAAACAAGCTGCTTCAAGTAATCACAACCCCCCATCAACAAGCACCGAACAGAGACTGATAATAGCATCGCACTGAGTATAAGAGTTTGGATTGGAAGGACAATATGTTTTTTGAGTTTGACTGAGTGCTGTGAGAAACATTACACTGCTTTCAAATGGGAATTAGGACCTTGTGTTTTGAACACAAAGATTCACACAGGACAGTTGATGTTCAAGACTTAATCATACAAGTTTCGATTACACTATTCGAAGTTGCTGAAATACAGTGTTTACTTTTGGCAACTAAAAAAGATAGTTTAAGTGTTTTAATTCATGTAGACCAGGGGTGCTCATAAGGTCGATCGCGATCTACCGGTCGATCGCGGGAAGGTTTTGAGTCGATCGCGGCAGCAGGTGACAAACTGAACGCCACCAGGACGCTGAAACCAGAACTTCCTCTTCTGACAGGCTTATCAAAAATATTCACTAAGATTCTAAACGTTTGTAGCTT
>CAEFZY010025361.1:0-14326 GCA_903066815.1 Brachyrhaphis roseni | reverse complement strand
TGTCCAGCCTGGAAAACATCATGTTGGTCATTGTCGAGTCAGTGAGGTTAGACAATAGTCACTCAGTCAGAGGTTTTTTCATGGTCAGATTAAAAGTGAATTTTGTGCTCAGATTTCATAAATCTCTGATTAGTTATTAATTTCCACACAAAAATGCTTTTTTTACATGGGGCACACATTCTCCTGTAAAGGAAATTTAGTTAATATTCTGCCTCCTTTGGTGGCCTGTTGGAGAAATAACTCATCTTGTTAGTGTTGTACTATTCAGTTGTTTCACATTTTCAGTCCAACCTTAGATAAAACAGGGATTGCAGTTGGATATGGACAGACATTTTTTTATCTTCTCATGTGGACTGACATTCAATGTTGCATTTAGGAAGAATTTCATATTAAAGCAAAAGTAGCTAGATTTAATTGAGGTTGATTTTTGTCTGCAGACTTTAGCCAATAATTTTTGCATTCATGTAGTTCTGAGGACTGGAAGGTTTTCCTATCCTGTTTAATGAAACTTTTGCATTGAACTGATTGCTGGTTTCACATGATTAACACAGTGACCTCTATTGTTTTTCATAGTTACCGCCAGAAAGAGTGAGAGAAAGGCAGAGAAGAAAGAGTGAGAAAAATGTTTCTAAATCTATTATTTTTTGTCAACCTCAAGAGCAATGATGTCAAGTTCATTTTCATTTTGAGCCATTTCAAGAGGGAAGTGTCTTTAAAACCCAGTTTAATAGTATGTAATTTTACCAGAAGACCTAGCGAGGGGTTCTAGAACAGATAAGCGATGCCACAAAGTTGAAGCAACCAGATTATTAGTGCACGGCCTCCGTAAGAACATTGTGGCAAGAGACAGTGCCATTTCTTTAATTTACCCTCAATCAATTCAATAAAACCTTCCCAATTTTTCATTACCTCTATTTGATCCCCCAGATAAACACCCAAATATTTAAAACCATTTTTCGACCACTTTAATTTATCAGGTAATTTAGGTTCTTGTTTTGTCCACTTACCAGCTAACAAAGCTTTACTCTTGTTCCAGTTAACTTTGGATGAAGAAATTTTACCAAAACGCTCAATAATTTTAATTAAAGTAAAAACATCTGACTCTTTTGTGATTGCCACAATAATATCATCTGCATATGCAGAAAGTTGAAAAGGTAAAGGAACTTTATTTAATATTACCCCCTGCAGCCTTTTTCTGATTTGACATAACAAGGGTTCAATACTCAATGAATACAACATTCCTGACATTGCACAACCTTGGCGAATCTTTCTTTGCATTAAGGTGCACTCAAACCACCACTGACTTTCAATACACCTTCAATGTCACAGTAGAGAGTTTTAATCATGGCAATGAATCCAGAGGAGAAACCAAAAGCCTTCAAACTATTCCACAAATATTGGTGCTTCACTCAATCAAATGCCTTTTCTTGGTCAATAGAAATCAGACCAAAGTTTAAATCCAATAAATTAGAGATGTTCAAATAATCTCGAATTAAACTTGTTATCTCTTATTGCCAGGGATGCAATAAGGCTGATCAACATGTATAACTTGATCAATCACTTTTCTCAATCTGCATGCCAGAACCTTTGAGAAGATCTTATAGTCAGTACACAAAAGACTGACAGGTCTCCAATTCCTTATTTCATAAAGATCACCCTTTTAAGAATAAGGGTGAGCACGGCTCTGCAACAGCTAAGGGGTAACATTCCCCTTGCCACGCTGTTATTGAGGACTTCCAACAGATCTTCAGCCAACACGACTTACAAAACTCCACAGGCAAGCCATCTATTCCTGGAGCTTTGCCATTTTCCATGCTCAGCAGCGCCTCCTGTAGTTCTTCCAACATTAGAGCATGCTCCAAACAAACCTTGTCTTGGTCTGACACCTTTGGCAAGTCATTAAGAAACTCTTCTGTTATCACAAAGTCTTCTCTAAAATCACTGGCATATGCTGAAAAAAAGTCCACAGCTCTTTTCCGCAGTTCAGTGGGATCTGTCAATTCTTTTCCATCTTCAGAACAAATGCAAAGAATGAGATGATTTTGTCCATTTTTCTTCTCCAAACTGAAGAAGAATTTTGAGGAAGCATCCATTTCAGAGATATTTTGAAAATGTGAACGTACCAAAGCTCCCCATTCTTTCTTCCAATCAACCTCATTATCAACATTGCTGAGTCTCTTGAGCAAAAGCTATATCAATGCATTTAGATTTTAAAAGTTCAAAATACACAGCCCTTTTCTTCACATTCCTTGCACCATTAAGGTTCAAAGATGATATTTTAAGTATATTCATAATCACACAAAAAAAGATCCAAAGAAAAAGGAAAATACAGTGTTTTATCAGCTGTTTTTTAACTTTCATGTCGCTCACTTAATTCGAGCTCTTATTTTTTGCACCAGTTTTCGAAGTCTATGTACTTCAATGTCCCTTAATCCATCAGAAGTTCTTTGTCTCATTAACCATTTGACTGAGTCAACAAAGAATTTTCTATTTGGGAAAAAATCATCTATGACCACATCCCGTTTTCCTTTTGTCACTTCCAAAAATCTTCTAATCTGTTCTAGACTGTAACCATTAGATGACCAGAGTACTCTCTGGTCATCAGGAATAAAGGAATCAGAAGATTCTCTATCACTATCAGAATCAGATTCAGCCTCGGAATCACTTTCTTTCCCACTCTTTTAATTGATTCTTTTTAGGTTTCACCCCTTTGGGTCCTTTAGATTTTCATCATCCTTGATCAGATTTCCTTCACTGTGAACTAAGTCATCAACATCCATTTCTTCTTGTAATCCTTCTTGTGTAGCCATTTGACTCTCTTTATTCCCTTCAACAGAAGTAATGACATCCTCAATGTCACGTTCTGAAACATTTGACTGTTTTTGCTCTTCCCGACCCCATTAGGGACAAGGGTGCACAGAAAATGGATGGATGGATGGATGTTTTTGCTCTTCTGTTGAAACTCCTTCCCCATCATTCATTTCTTGAGCTCCTTCCCCACTGGCAGCCACCGGATCTTCTTCCCCAGCAGCAGTCACAGGAGCTTCCTCCTCAGCTACGCCCACTGGAGCTCCATTCATAGTATCTGCTGATGTCCCTGGCTCTGGATTTTCGTTAACCTGAACAGTCTCTTTTTGACCTTTTTCAGGGCAATTACGAACTGAATGGCCCTCCTGGTTACATCCAAAACACTTCATAGTTTCTGTTGTTGCAAAAATTGAGTAATCAAAGCCATCAACCTTAAATTTCATCACTATTAAAACACCAGTGAAAACAGAATGTTAAAGTGCAAAACAAGTGAAACACCACTGTGAAAAGTAAAGTTTAAACCATTAGAAAACCTCACACTCATTCTCCTTCCACTCCACACATGCAGCAGACGCTCACACATGCACACTTGAGAGAGAAAGAGAGAGAAAGGGTGAGAAGAAAGAGTGAGAAAAGTGTTTATAAATCTATTATTTTTTGTCAACCTCAAGAGCAATGATGTCAAGTTCATTTTCATTTTGAGCCATTTCAAGATGGAAGTGTCTTTAAAACCCAGTTTGTAGCAGGATATCTTGATAAAACCCATTATAAGCTGCTAAAATATGATCACCTCCTGAAATCAAATAATATTAAACCTTTATTCACCTTGATCCAATCAGGCAAAATACATTCAAAACTGCTGATTGACAGACAAACTGCCAGTAAAACACACCATTGCCGTTTCTACAGTCTAAAAGGCCGCACAAGACTTCTGGTGGGCTGGATTTGGCCCATGGGCCCTGAGTTTGGACACATGTAACACTTGTTCCTCTCAGATTCTGCAGTCTTGTCTATTCAGTTTTTCAGCAGAGACAGGCTCTGGCTCTGAGTGTGTGTGAGTTTTATCTTTGTTTTGGAGCCAATGTTGTTACTGTTTAGGTTGCAAAGAGAATTGAACTTTTTCACATTCATGAAAGAGTGTGTTGTCTTTTTTCTGTTTTCTTTCAGATGAGCTAAAAATTCTACTGAAATAATTCTATATTATGGCTATTAGTTAAAGCTGCCCTTGCTGTAACTCTGCCCTTTATTTTTTTATATTACTCACTAATTTAAGATTGAAAAGAGGAAAAAAGGGCTGATGGGTAGTTATAAAGAGGAAACTCCTAGAAAGCATAGCAAATTAAGCAAGCATATTTTGTGTTTACAATTTAATCGTAGTCAGTTAAGCCTTCCCGCTTTAAGGATTGATTCATCTTTAAGATTTGTAAAGTGCTCAAGTACATTTGGTCTGTTTTTAATCCTTTTTAATTACCCAAAATGAGAAAACGCATGTTCCAATGTAGCTTAAAGGTTTCATAATGAAAATTATATTTAAGTAGCTATTGATTAGTGAGATTTCTAGAACTCCAAAACCATAAGTGTTAATTCTTTCTTTTTTCTTTCTTGGAAATCTTAAGTAAAATCCTTTTATTGTATTTGCAGATGATTCTGCTTAAAATAAAATGTTTCCTCTTTTTATTTATTTAATTATTGTTGGGTTAGAATTGTTTTTGCAGTATGCCTGTCAAGCAAACTCATCTAATGTGCAGTACAACCTATGCAATGGTTTGAATTTTATTTTAAGCCATATTGTCACTCACCAGTAGGTTTTATTGAGCCATCCTTTATTGTGATAAAGGATGATTTGAGATTTTAATTTATAAAAGGAAGACAGGTCTGTAATATTTCCTATGTTTATCCATATCTTGATCAAAGGTAGATTCTTCGCTATTTCGACATGATTTGGCTAAGGAGAGAGAAAATTCTTGGAAATGTATTACCCCTGTGAGCTATAGTTTAAGCCAGGGGTGCTCATAGGTCGAGTCGATCTGACAAACTGAACACCGCCAGAACGCTGAGACCAGCACTTCCTTTTCTGACAACGCTTATCAAAATATTAACTAAGATTCTAAATGTTTGTATCTTCATTAAAGAATAATAAAATCAACAAAACGTGTTAAAATTAATAATCTTCGTAATTATTGTTCAATAAGGTGTTGCGCAATTCAGTGCGTTTCGGTTCCATTAACATAAAAAAGGGACTCAAAGACCGATCGACTAGCAGAGCAGGAGTTTAAATTAACTATTCAACCACTACAGAGGAGAGGGTTATCAATAATCCAGAAATAAATTTCAAGCCTGGAAATCTGAACGGACTGAATGTTTTTAACTTAATCTCTGCTGGGCTTGCAGGGCGCAGGCGGTTGCTTAACAACACAGAGAGAGAGAGAGAGAGAGAGAGAGAGAGAGAGAGAGTCAAAAGGTGCGAGTGGTTATGAGTTGATCACCTGTTCGGGTTATTTTACCTTTGCTGTGGCGCTTTACAGCCGCTGTAGTTTCTGAACATTCAATAAACAACAGACTTGGACTAATTACCTCGTTTGTTTGTGAGTATGTCATAACAAACATCAAATAGGACAAATATATTTCATTAAGCTTTAACAAACAAATGGCTTCTATCGAGATAATTATGTGTAATTAAATGAATTATATCCCAACTTCAGAAGATTTACCTTTACAGAGCTCTTTGGTATTGAGGTCATCAAACCAAATTTCAGATCTTCCATAACTGACCCTAACTGGCCAGTCAGCCGGGGCTTTGAGGTGCTTCGCGACTCGCGGTGATAGTCGCAGTACCGTGTCTTATATCAGGATGTCTGATACAAAGACGGTACCACTTGGTACTACCTTGGTCCCTGTTTGCTCTGCTTCTCCTTTTGACCAGGCGGGTTAAAGCCGCTGGTGACGGGATCTGGGCTGGAGGTGAGCGGCTGAAAATAGAAGTTATTTATTTTTAAAGAAAGATTCAGCCCAGAGCAATTATAGTTAACAAAATAAACATTAGAGAAAATACTGTAGCAATAATTAGAACCGCAGCATAAATAATTGAACAAGCAGAACTACTTCTTCTCAGCATTTCTATTCTGTTTCTAAGATAATAAGGCAGAAAATTGAATGTACTGCTGAAAAATCACAGTTTCTCCATTTTTCAAATTTGACAATGAGACAAAGCATTTTTGGTCTTTCAGCTTAAGATTTCTTGAAACAATAGGTTTTGACTGTGTTCCAGCTTCAAACAATCAGAACTACTTCTTCTCAGCATTTCTATTCTGTTTCTTAGATAATAAGGCAGAAAATTGAATGTACTGCTGAAAAATCACAGTTTCTCCATTGGAAGGAGAAACGAGTGAACGTAGCAAACAAAAGTAGGCGGTAGGATTTGATTTTGGTGGATCGCAGGAGCTGTACATTGACTGTAGCAGCATGCTTCTACATCATGAGGAAATAGTGGAAATGAGATGGAATTTCATTTCCACTATTTAGGAAGATACAAAAAAGGGCAAGAAGTTGGTTCGGAAGAAAGTGAGGCAAGAGCAGAAATTAGCAAAAGGACAAAAACAAATGAACAGGCGAGTTCACAAGAACAAGATGACTTTACTATAGAAGTTGAATTCAAAGTCGTAGTGGAATTCAAGCAAGATGGGGATATATTCACCCGATAAAACTGACCAAAGCAATATAGAAAGAAATAGGGAAAATTTAAACGGCTAGAATCATGAATAACAGAAGAGTGCTAATACATGCTGTCAGTGAATCACAACAACAGAAGACACAAAACCTGATGGGGGAAAGAATTAAGACGTATATTCCAGGATCTTTAGCAAGGCTGAGAGGAGTAATTCAGGAGTTCCTCTTGAAATGACAATGGAGGATGAGAAAAAAGAAATCAAAGGAGGGAAAATAACAGATGCCAACAGGATTAAAAGTAAAAAAGACTGGGAACTTAAAGGCACTACGGCAGTAATTCTACAATTTGAAAATATTATGCCAGAAAATATCCAGCTTGGATACATGAACTATAACTCTATAATTCATAGAGACTACGTCCCTAAACCCCTCAGATGTCTTACTTGCCAAAGAATGGGACACATTGCAAAGAATGTAAAGGAAAAGTTAGGTGTGCCAGATGTGGAGGTCCACATGAATATGGAAAATGTGAGAAAGATGCTAAAATCAAATGTTGTAACTGTGGAGGAGAACACAGCACAGCATAGGGTGGATGTCAAGTACAAAGGGAAGCCAGAGAAGCTCAAAGAATCAAAATAACAGAAAGAGTTTCATACGCTGAAGCTTTAAAAAGAGTAAGGAAAGATAGTACAAGAGGAAACAGGTCAAAGAAACACAACTTGGAGTCCAGAATTATCAGAGACAAATCTTGGTACCAACAACAAATATCCAAAATGCATGTTTGCATAAATGTAGAGTGGATGAAAATACAATGGTTGTGAAAAAAGAAAACTTATGTGCCATTTCATTAATTTAACAGTGCAAATGAAGAAGAAAAGTGATAAAATAAAAGCAATTGTAACAGCAGCTGGGGGGTTTTTAGATATGAAAAACCCCCAGCAGATCAGATTCATACCATTTTGAGTGTCACTGAAACACCAGAAAATGCTCAGGATTAGGATCCAAGCTTTTATAATAGTTCTACATATTCTTCAATGGAATGCCGGAAGTTTAATAGCCAATGGACAAGAATTTTAAAAAGTTTGTTAATGAATTAGAAATAATTCCAGATATAATATGTATTCAAGAAACATGGTTAAAACCTAACCTAGATTTTAAGATTCCTGGCTATAGCATAGAAAGACAGGATAGAAGTAATGGTAGTGGAGTGCCACTTTAATTAAAGATGGAATAGTTTATATGAAAAACTCAACGAATAAAGAACAGTATTGAAAGGGACAGCTCTCCTGGAGCTGAATACAGCTCCAGGGGAGGATCAATTATGCTATGCTATGTTTCGACAGACTCCGGAAGTGTCATTAAAATTAAACAATATTAAATTGTTTAATAAAAAATGGAAAGAAGGTTTAGCTGGAAAAGGGCAACAATGCTACCATTTAATAAGCCAGGCAAAGATCCTATAAACCCAAATAACTATAGACCAAAAGCTTTAACTTCTCATTTAAGTAAATGGATGGAGAAAATAATAGTCAGTATATTAGGATTTATTCTTGAGCATAAGAAATTAATTAATTGATACCAGTGTGCTTTAGAACAGGGAGATCAACAATGGATGCACTAACTAATGACATAGAGAAAGCTTTAAGAATGAAGGAGATAATGATTGTAGTGTTTTTTTTATATATATATAGAAAAAGCATATAATTCATTATGGAGAGAAGGACTACTTATAAAAATTAAGCAGATGGGAAGCGGTGGGAAGATGTATAATTGGATAGCAAATTTTTTACTGGATAGAAAAATAAGAGTGAAGATTGGGAATGATTATTCAAAAGACTTTAATGTGGAAAATGGAATACCTCAAGGTAGTGCAATTAGCCCAATTTTATTTAATATCATAATTAATGATATTTTTTCTGAAACTGATAAATGTATAAAATCTGCACCATATGCAGTTGATGGGGCCATATGGATGAGGGGAAAGAATATAAAACATGTGGTAGGAAATACTAAGAAAGCAATTAGTAAAGTAGAAAAATAAAATGGTCTTATGAATGGGGTTGGGCTGCACAGTGGCGCAGTTGGTAGCACTGTTGCCTTGCAGCAAGAAGGTCCTGGGTTTGATTCCCGGCCCGGGGTCTCTCCGCACAGAGTTTGCATGTTCTCCTTGTGGATGCTTGGTTTCTCCCCGGGACTCCGGCTTCCTCCCACAGTTCAAAAACATGATTGTTAGGTAAATTGGTCTCTCCGAATTGTCCCTAGGTGTGAGTGTGTGTGTGCATGGTTGTTTGGCTGCACTCAATTGAAATTATTAGACTGAGGGCAGCCAGACTAGTTTATTTTGCTAAATTATTATACTTAACTAAATATTATTGCTGAGGGGCACAAGCAGACCTTCTGACATACAGATAAAAAAATTAAAAATTAAAAAAAAAAAAAAAAAACTCAAAAAGGGCACTATGGGCATAAAGTATAAAAGGGGCAGGGGTTCATGCCCCATTTTGCCCCCCTCTGCACATGCCTGCTAGAAATCTTTAAATGACAAGTTGCAAGCCATGCTTAGACCGACAATCATGCAATTCGATACACGTGTATCTTGACAGGACCTACAAAAAGTCTGTAGGAGATGTGGTCCAAACCTCACCTCAGGTCGGCCATTTTGGATCTAAGCTGCCATTTTGTCTTTGTTAAACATGTATCTGAGCGAACTCCTATAGCTTTTGAGATGCAGGCTTCAGAATCACTCAGCACAGTCTTGAGGCATTGAAGGTTTATGTTTATCCAAAACTTTTTCCTACATCAAAGCATGTGGTCAACATCTGACCATTCACCACAAAACATGGTGAATGGAGCTTGTGTATGAAATAACTTCCACACACAAGCTTCCAGCTGCGTCAGACTTCATGTCTGTCATATTCGATCAGCACTGATTACATTAACATTACAAATTGGTGACATAATCTTAGCCCCACCCCCTTTGAACAGGAAGTTACCTGTTTTCCTGCTAGTTCACTTCTTTTATCCTATGATTTATATAGGTTTACCCAGTCAACCAGTGTACGAAATGTGCAAGAGCGTTGATGACAGCGAGTCGATGGCATCATATATTTGGGTTGATCACAAGAACAGCAGACAATCAGAAGTCATAATGGTCAGCCAACATGTCCATACATCTGAATGCCACGCTTCCACATTACACAATTTCCACCTCTGCCACAAATCTTAATCAGTCAAGTCTTAAATGGCAAAACTAAACTGTATTGCTGAGGTTAAGGTTTTGTCTTAGCACAATCAGAACTAATGACAAAAATGTATTATTAAAGAAATGTCCTGCAGCATGGCTATTGCTTCTTGTCTAACATTTGAAAAAGTTACAAATTTAGAACTAGTAGTCAATTAAATTTAGCAAAGTTGCATAAATTTCTGGCAAGATGACTATTAAGGTGTATTTTCATTGAGTTCATAAATGAGCCACAACCCAGATAGCAAGGTATGAGTGAAACAACGTTGAAACAATGTTAGACAGAAACATTGAATCCACATGTAAGCCTAAGTGGTACCGGCCACTTAGGCTTACATGTTGAATGAACGTTAGGGTTTCATAAATCATAAATAACACTATATCAATGTTGATTCAACCATCATCTGAATGTGGATATACATGCACTTTTGTTTTTGCTAATTGTAGCTGCACTGTTGTTTGAATACTAGATGGAGTACGTTTCTGGAGCCAACGTGCCACTGATAGCCTACATGTTACTGATAACATTCTAGCTAATTTTGGACCCTTTCATGACATAATAAACTCAGACTTAAACTATCTGCTGTTTTAAGTTTTGTAGATCTTGAAATATGAACTTGAAGCCTGCATGACCTTAATGAGCATCAAAACTCCAATTCAGGTCCAACCAATACACACACTTTGACCGGCCCCTTTTAAATTTCTTCAGAAATGTTATAGTTTTGTACTTATCCTCTTTCTAGTACTTCTAGACCCGCATTGTGCAGATATAAAGGTAAAAAAGTAGGTCCATAGAGGGCTAAGTGTACCTTACCCTCTATGGAAACCAGTCTACCTAAAGCCAGAAGAAAGTGAAATGTAACATCAGGTACATCTTACAAGTGACTGTCATAACAAGAGGAAGGGAAAATATGCAGAAATGTCTCTCACATCTGCTTTTCTCTCCTCTGTTCACAATCTGTTCATTTTTGTCAACATGTCATCACAGAAACACGTGCGCACATACATACCTAAAACTTGTATTTATCTGTTGGTGCGTTTTATTCTCAGAGATGCGCATGATCGCAGATGACAAACTCATGGGGTGTGCTGTGAAGGACTGCTGAAATGGAGAAAGTTCCTCTCTTGGAATCACACATCTGCAACTCTCTCATACCTCCTGCTAAAACTTGGGCAGACATCCACCTTTTGTGGCTTTGGAGTTGGAGGCAGGTTAACCCATGGAATGGCTGTTATTACTGATAACTAGCCCCATTGAATGGCTTCAGGCGGTCCCTACTGTACTGAGGCTCAATAGGTTGTTATCTGCCATTCGTATTGCTGATCACAGCTGCTTATCACTGAAAGAACTTTTTTTTTGTTTTTTTTTAAAAACCTTTACAATTTTTGTACTAGTTTGAGTGGGATAGCAACAATTTACTACAAATAAACGCCAGATGTATCAGTCATAAGACTTTAATTTGGTATATAAAAATAACTCAGTAAAGTGTAAAACCAGAGGGCTTTTTGTTGTTAACTTGATTTAAAAGATTTATTTATAATTTACCTAGAATTATTGAGTATGATATCAATGATTTACTCCAAATAAATTTAAGAAGAATGAGGATGGATTTTCTTTTATGATTGTATGCCAAACGATTCTGTAAACGTTTCAATATTTTTTTATTAAAATAATAAAAATAAGGACGGATCCCACAAAAAATCCAAGAAGAAGAAGAAGCTGACGTCATCGCATGCGACACTTGCACCCCAGTGAGTACAAACCTGACTCTGTCAAAATGTTTTTGTACTCTAAAACCAAAAAATAACTTTAAAGTGTTGTAAAGTTGGTGATGATAGTTTTAGGACTTAATGGTAGTAGGACTGTGCCGCGAATGGTTGAAGACATTTAGACAATTTTTTTTTCCTTGCTGGAAAAAATACGCTAGAAATTATCCTCTTGGAGTCAATCAGGTTCAACTGTACCTGTGCTTAGTACATTTAATTAGCCATGATAGAGTCACATTATAATGACCTTTTTCGTCCGGCTCTATTGGGTGAGAAACTGACGGTGATGCAGGTGGATTCCTCCTTGTGCCCTGGATTCTGGACTATCTAACTGGCAGACCACAGTTCACTGTGTGTCAGACAGTATTGTCAGCAACACAGGAGTTCCACAAAGGACTGTCCTCTCTCCCTTCCTCTTCACACTCTACAGTATACATCCAATTTCAGCTGTTGAACTGAGACTTGTCATGTCCACAAGTTCTCAGATGACTCAGCTGTGGTTGGTTGTATCAGAGAGGATGATGAGACTGAGTACAGGGCTGCTGTGGACAACTTTGTCACTTGGTGTGGGCTGAACCACCTGCAGCTTGTTGTGGGAAAAAACTATTTCCAAGCACTGTTCAGGTAGAATCACTCAATCAGGTTTATTCATGTATTGTACAATATAGAGCGCTCATAGGACAATCAGTAATGAAGCAGGTCTGGATGCAAAGCTCGCCAAGCTCTGCCAGGCAGAGACTACTCATGAGTTTTATACCAAGGATAAAGAATGAAAAACAAGGGGTGAGACAGTCTGGTTCTGATGCAGCTATAGAAAACAACTTCCAACCTTGTACATGTAACCCAAATAGTTATTTTGGTGAGAGTTCACAAAGATTTCATATGACATGACTAGCAGATGTGACCTTATTGTAATTTTTCCATCACATTCCCCTCTTCTGATAATAAATAAATATGATAATATTTATTATTAATCACATTCCCGTTATGTTATGTATATATAGTGTTGTGTTATGTCAAAAGACATAACACAACACTATCCTGGAAGACATAACAAAAGAACATATACGCAAGATATGAAAAACCTACCAGCAGTAACCTTGTCTAGCCCATAACAATGTCACTGTGTGAGGTAGGAAAACTTATCTTGCCAGGGAGGCGGTCCTCTATATGTTCTGTTCAGGAAAACTGTGGAGGTATCACCAATGATTGAAGACATAAAAAAATCCAAGAAACAATAAAAAATTAATACAAGCGCTAATTGAGGAGGGAAAAAAAACAATATAAAAAAACACAGGTAAAAAACAACAAACTATAGAATAAAAATAAATTAAAAAAATCAGTGTCAAAGAAAAGAAAAATCAAGCTTAAGAGAAACTTATATCTAATCGCATAACTCAATCTAAAACCCACGTCACAACAACAATTCATAACAATGAAAATAAGGGGGAAAAAAGTAACATATTACCAAGTGAAACAAAATGGTAAATCAACCATAAAATGCATATATAGAACATGCAGAAAGGACAGGCATTTGTTTTTGTGAAACATAGACAGTGCTGTAATTTGCAAAGCAGTATAGGAAAGTTAAGCTAGAATACTAGCCTGAAAATATCAATGATTAACACTACTTAAAGACAAAAAGACGTTACAAATTATCTTCAACATCACTGGGGAACAAAAAATCCAAGTCATCAGAATCATCACTCAGGTAGGCATGGTCGCGGAACTGATCAGGTTTGTGTGTAAGGAAAGTGTACTTCAAGAGATGAACATTAATGAAACTTTCTACTAACCTTTTAAGTCCTCTGTCTGTTTTGTCATCTTTAAGGAAACTTCACAAGGAGAAATGTGAAGTAAGGTATTTGGAAGTAAAGCACCAGTGGACTACCAAATCGTTTTCTAAGTAATATTTCTAATTGCTTAAATAAGTAATTATTTTAATCCCAAATTCTTCCTGCAAAATTAAGTGCATGCATTTCAATAATTAGTCATCCCCAACACATAATATTTATGAATTATTTCATTTTATGTTGTCTATGTTAATGAAAATTCTGGTTCTATACTAATTTTAATCCTAAATTTAAATTAAAGTCAATGTAATAGTAAGTCATCCTCTTCTGAAAATCTAATTAAAATTTAATATAAACTCATCTCTTTGATTTTAATATAACCCATGTTATATTATCTTCAGTTCTTTATTTTAATGTGGTAACAGAGAACATAAATTTGTACATTTCCGGTGCTTATTTTATAATTAACTTTTAAACTTATAGTTAAACTTTAATTTTACGCATTTTTTTCAAGGTATTTTAAGTTAACTTCTCCTATGCCTAGGAGAATGAATTTCTAAATTCTTAAACTTCCTTTGGAGTCAAACAACCAAGGATGATCATAATTAAGATACCCAATTTCATGTGTTTCCAGGAAAACCCCTAAAAATATAAAAATAAATAAAAAATAAAAAATTACATTAGTGCAATGAAGGTATAGGATAAGTGTCCGTTCAAAACCCATCAAGAAAGTGTAGACTTTCCAAATGCAAATAAGGTAAAGTGTTGTAGAAACAGAAACTCTGATAATTTGTTTGGTCAGGAGGATTTGTTGTTTGTACAAATCTTCACTCTCCGCTTAGGCCACTCGCTAGTGGACCGGCAATAGTTCTTTGAGTGGAGAGCCTTTCAGAAACTTTTAATCTAGCTGTTGCTCTGGTCGTTGTCCTCTTCAGTGTCAGAAGTGGTAGTACTTGATACTTGGTAGATTGAACTTTTGCTACTCACTCTGTTGTTGTTTCAGATTTAGAGTTGTGGTCTAGATGGACATTACTGACAGGTCGTCCTTCAC
>CAEFZY010025359.1:0-29255 GCA_903066815.1 Brachyrhaphis roseni | reverse complement strand
TCCCTGAAACAGGAGCTAAGTTGCGGTGAGCAGAGCTCCACCAAGCCTGAGCTCTCAGAAACATTGACCTCAATCAATGCGAGAACTTGATCCACTGGCCACTGGATGTTTACTCTACATTTTCATTTCTCCTCCAGTGGTTTTCAGATTGTTACGTTTTACTTTCAGATGCACCAAGGTTTTTTATTTTACTCCTTCCCTGAAACACCGTGTCATCCTTCAAGAGAATGACAAAGACTGCTGACGCTGGAGTTATTCTCAAATGTTTTCCACCAAAGCGATGATATACAGGAAGGTGATCATCAGTGACACGCTTATCTCCTTCCAGGTTCCATTACACTCGTAAGGTTTCCTATCTCCATTAAGTGTATTTGATTCCCCGCTGAAGGCGAGTTAGCTGGCAGGACCGAGATGCGACAGCCGCACCAGGGCCAAGAGGGCAGCTTGTGCAAGCATCACTCCGGCTGATGTGCCTGGAAACGGATGAAAAGTGGCAACACTTATACAATTAGAGAGAAGACTTAGTCAGACCTCATTTCTGGAAGAGGTTTGAGCCGCAGCCCTCAGAGAATATTATTAATTCACTACCCTTGCTCGCTCTGCTGAGATATTGGGGTTATATGTCAGTAGATGACAAAATGACATCCTAAGAGGAGATTGGAAGCACTTGATTAAAAGAATGAAATTTCCCATCTGTCAAAAGGGAATTATCTGGAAAGTTTAGGTTAATCTTAATTTTTATGCTAAATCCTTTCTTAGAAGATTCACAACCAGGTGATGGGATGTAGTGATAGAGCCAGCAACCTCAGGTAGCAACTTATCAACTAACTTAGCAATGGTTTCTTGTGAGAATGTTGATGTTTAACACATGTTAATTAATATTGCATTGAATCCCACTTTCAGTTGTGTTTTTTGCTCAAATCAGCTAAAATTGACTAATTAGCTGTAAGCATTGCACTGCTCTCAGGAGTTCCTCAACTTCTGCAGAGTCACTGTGGAAAATTTAGTTCAACACGCATAGAAAATCTATTAGCCTTTATTTAATTGCCTGAAAATATGGTTGAAAGGTGAAAAGACGTCAACTTAAATTGATTACTATGAAGGGTGGTTGAGGATGGTCATGTTGACTTACAACGACTTTTCTTTTGCTTGGACATTTGGCCTTTTCTAGGTAAAAGTGTCCAGTTTTCAGTGTAATTTTATCCCTTAAAATAGGACAGTCTTAAATAGCCATAAAAAGATGAATATCCAAAGAGATCTGTACAGCAGGTAAGGTAATTATTACTGATAACACCTTCACAAAAAAATACTTCAAAGAATCCAAAACATCCCTTAAAGTCTGTAGAGCTTTTCCTACCTAGACTGATCAATTCACACTTTAGTAATCAACCATGGCTTCATACTTGAACGTGTTGTTTTTATTCCATCTTCTACTCCCTCTTAAAGGTCACATCTTGATGAAGCTGTCAGCAGCATATCATCTTCAAAATTGAAGAAATAAAAAAGTGATTTCAGAAAAAAAAAAGAAAGTGATCTTTAGGGGCTAAAGGCCAGCTTCCACAGATGTTTATGGATTTCTTCATTCTATGCTGCAGACAACTCAAAGTTGTCTCTGCCTCTGCCTTGATGGAATAACAGCAAAAAGCTGTAGTATCAATACCATCTGGAAGGCTGAGCTGAATATCTGACTTGTTTGTGTCATATTTTTCTTCAACTCGGGTAAAAAGCCAATCATATTATTTGAAGGACATTTATTTAAATTAAGTTGAGATATAGTTTAAAAGAGAAAAAATATTCCCTTAATATGATTAAATTGTGCTGCAATAATATTTATCGTCATTTTATTCAAATTATTTTTGGAAATAAACAGGAATGCATAATTAGAGAGCAGATCATTACTTTGTTGGATTCTTTTAGATTTGCATAACATATCCAGTTTTCAGCATAGCTGAATGACAGGCAGTCAATAGTTCCTGGTATAACGGATTCAGTTTAGCTACAAGTCAACTTTAGTAAACATCCATCATAGATGTCAGGATCAATGTGGCCTGAGTCCCAAAAATGTAGGAAGTTTTCTGTTATCCATCTTCTGAAATATGATTTTTCTGACTCGTTTAGAATCGATTCTCATACACCTCAAGCAACAAGTTTGTTGCTAGTCTCAGTTGATGAATGAGGAGAAAAAGTAGAGAGAAGAAATAGATTTTTTGTCAGATTGAATTAAGCAGTACCAGAACCTCCAATTAACCATTTTTCACATGTCAATTTACATCTCAAAGGCTGTGACGTTTTGGGACGGCGCCTTCAGAAGAAAAACAAGACTGAGAGGGAGAAAAAGAGGAGAAAGAAGACAGGGGTTAAAAAGGAGCATAGGGGAGATGGGTTTGACCTGAAAGAGACATTGGATAAATGTCAGGAAGGAAATGGCATGAAGACAGATACCAACATAAAAGGGAATTGGGAGGAAAGAGAAGGTCACGGGTGAAATAGATAGGAAAAAGTACAAATGACAAAATGATTGATTCTGGTATTTCTTTAAGTTGTGTGGTCCAAGTTTTTCACAAACAACTTTGGATTCTTCAGCAACTATTCAGTTTGATATATTGGAAATCAACGGCAAAACTTGTGTAACTCTGTAGTAAGTCCAAAGACTCCAAACCACTTTACTCTACATTCAGTAATTCACCCAATCATACACACATTCATGCACTGAAGCTACATGGTAGCCACAGCAACTCCCAGACTGACAGAAGTGAGGCAGCATTTCAATAGGCTCCACCAGACCAGACCATCACCAGCAGGCAGGGTGGGAAAGGGTCTGGGGGCCCGGGCCCCTCATTCTTTATTCTTCATCAATCAACCCTGCATCCTTCATACCTCATCCTCATGTTCCTCACTCATTGTTTTTTGATATCAGCAAACAACCTTTAGAACATGGATTGAGAGGGGAAGAGGTGCAACTTTTGCTTGGTGCAAATGGAGTTAAAAGGGAGATATTTTGAATATTTCATGTTGCTGTTGGCTAATAGACTTCCTGTCTTTTGAATTTCAATATTTTGTCAAATACTTTAAATGCAATAACTTATAAATTATTCTACATCGATTCTCAGAGTATTTGGTCCAAAAATGGTGGTTTAGAGGAATGAATCAGAAGGTTGTATCCTAGCATTAGATATAGTTGAAGAGGCTTTGTGTTTAAAAGTAAAGTTTTCTATATAAGGTCAACACATTTTGTGTTTATGTGACTGACTTGAGCAGGATTAATTTTGGCCATTTTTAAGCAAATTTAGCAATCATTAAAACACATTTTTAATTGAAGATGATTTACGCAAAATGCTTTGCAGAATTATTCTTGTGCTTCAATTGTTTTCACATTTTGTGACATTGCATCCATAAGGACGAGTACTTTTTGACGAGATTTCGTGTATAATATTATACCTTTTTTTCACTCAAATCTAAAAGTTTGACAGACTTTTTGTCAGCTCCCTACATTCTGATACTCCCAAAATAAAATCCATTGGAAAGCATGTTGCAAAACTTGAGACATATCAAGAAAGGATGCTCAACCTTAACTGACGGAAACGTCAAGAAGACATCCAGTAGTGTGCACTCCATAAATCTCCATAGGTAACAGTGACAAAAAAAGCTATTGTTGAAAAATTTTGCCATGTATCCTTTTCCTTTCATTTCACAATTTTTCACTTTCCCTTGGTTTATCACATGATATTGCAGTTAAAAGGTTAAAGTTTGGTTCTAACGTGAGGAAATAACTACAGGTTTAAATAACCGTGTAAATAAATACAATTCAGTGAAGCAACCACGTCCCACCTTTAATCTGTGAGCGTCCAGAGTGAGGTCTCTTCACTAGGAAAGAAAAAAATGTAGGAGTTCAGCATGGACTTCTGCAGTGGGACATGCAGGATTAAGTGTAGCCTACTCAGAGGAAATATGGGGAAAGTGTCGCTCTCTCCCTGAACTCAAGCTCAGCTCATATCTTTCACAGCAGCCAGCTCTCCCGCGGTCAGTCTGGTGAAATTGATTGCCCTGCTTGCACTATATGAGCAACAGTCACTTTGGGATTTACTTTGCTGTAAGGAACATCAACCCACTCCACCCTCGATTCCAAATTGATTATAAAACTGCTTTCTGCTGACACTGACACATCTGTGGCTTGGAGCACACATGTATGTGAGAGTGAGTGTGTGTTATCTTTAGAGAGGGTGCAACACAGATTAGAAAGGACTGCAAGATGATGGCAGGTACACTGGAAATTGCAGTAACATTAACTTTACATGCTAATACATTGTAATGGCATTGAGTGGGGAGATACTATGAAATAATTATCTTTAGTCTTAGCAATTTCTTTGCTACTGAATGATTTCCACACTGAGAAATTGTCTCTTAGCAACTGTAAATTCACAACCTACTTTGCTACTGCCGAAAAACTAGTCTGTGCAGATGGATTCAAGGTGCAATAACTTTGGCATTATATAAAAGAAGATAAGGTTGTTTGGCAAATTATTTAAAAATGTTGCAACCTCTGATTTGCCTTGCGACAACCAACACGATGCATTTAAATCAAGTGGGAGCATTTTGCTTCAACTGCAACAGAGATATAGGTAGGCAGCACATCCAATAAAATATGGCTGCATACAATTATTATGTATTGATCTATATGACTTTATAGACTACTATAGTCGCTTAATGTTACATCATGATATAATTACAAATCCTATAAAAATAATTAGATCAAAAAATTGAAAGAGTGACTCTTTGAAAATATGATAGCATTTAGGTCAGTATTATATATTTCATTCAGATATAGAGAATAGAGCTTAAACATGAAGTCAGTTGTAATTAAGTTGTTCTTTTTGATTCTTGATTAAAGGGCAATTCAACATGGCAAAAGTATAATTTAGAAACAATACAAATTTTTTTATAATACTCTGCTTTATATTAATCAAATCAATGTTCAAGTTCATTTTACCAGGAAATATTTGAGTAACATTAAAATATTTCTGTAAAGGCGCAGCAGAAAACCTAAATGTTTACGTCTTTGATAATAGTCTAGACAAAAAGCGCCATGAGGAGCTTTTTGGATGAAAGTGCTTCATTATAAATTCAGTATGTTTTGTTTCCTGCTCCCAATTATCAGATCTGTGGAAATGCTGACACAGCATACAATACAAAATGGATTGTTCTGCTGCTTTTATAGTAAGGACCTGTTCCTAACTGAGGATTCTTCCAGTTCAAATTAGTACTTTCACTGGACATTTCAGTGGTTCTTATAGATGTAATTGTATGAACAAATGAATGCGATACTTTCAGGCATCTGAAAATCATATTAAGCTTGTGGAGGTCTGTAAACTTACTAATTTAACTTCTACCTCTCAGTTTTTTTACCTTTAGCAAATAGAGTTTTTGTAATCCTGCCTCATCAAAACATTATAAATACTAAATATTTATAATGTATAATATATTCATAATTTAGTCTAATTTAATGTCAGACAGGTAAAAAATGTAAGGTGGCTTTTACCCAACATTTCTAAAAATCTGTTTAAATGTGTTTGTATTAAATATTTTGCACATATTATGAATAAACCAAAATTATCTCTACATTGAAGGAGAATGCATCATCTATCAGATTCTGAGGAGTTTACAAGATCAAGTGTAACAGGATCCATTCTGCGTTGTGCTGGTTATTTAGTGATCAAGCCGTGACTTTAAAAGGATGGTGATGATTTATTCTGACAAGAACATATAGGAAAGAACCGCGTTACAGTCTGCCCGCTCCAAGTTCTACATAAACAAAATTACATAACAAAAATTAACTTAATAAATCTATAAATAAACTGGATGTATTTAATGAAAAATGAACAACACACACCTCTCCCGCAGGACAACATGACAAAAGGGGAGAAACAATTTAAAGACAATACCAAAGAAGAAGAAATAAAAAGGAGGGGCTTCTACTCTTAAAGTAACACAGTTAAAACAATTTTCAGTCAGGTAAGGAACAATACAAATAACAACAAAAAAAAGACATTTTGTGTAATTACAACAAACGAGACATACAACCTATATGTGCAGGTTACACAAGCACGTATAGCAGTGACGTCCTCTGGCTATTTAGCCGAGTATTATTTTAATAATTTGAGAAACCTCAGCAGCTCTTCACCTCCAGCACATTCCAGACGGAACAATTCTCCTTCCTGTTTTCCCGGCTCTTCCTTTGCCGTCTTGCCTCCAGCTCTATCACCTTTCCCAAGGATTCTGGATCATGATCCTCCTGACAATGATGCTTTTTGACTTTCATCTGGCTTGCCTCCGTAATACAATTTTCAAATATTTTCAAATAAGATTTTCAAAATCATATTAGTGAAGAAACATCATGATGAAAGAAAATGCTATTTGCAATTTTCTGTAGCCAAATGTTTTTCTTTCCTGTAAAAACAAATTTCCCCTTACATGAGATTTGTGTTTCTGTGTTTGCTTCTGTTCATTTTCATGCTCTCCACTTACTTTACCCCAAGAATCTAGTAGGCTTAAAAATGTTCCATGCAGAATCAAAACTATCCAAGGGCACAAGTGGGAAAATGTTTCACATAATGGCAGCTGAAGAATCCAGACGGAGAGAGGAGGAGACAGGAGGGGTGTCTGTGGAGAAGGTCACACTATAAAAAGATGTCTCCTTGCATTTAGACCCTGTTCTGCCCAGAATATTACAGGCTCAACTATTCAAGTAATTCACAGGGAGCCATTTATTCACACAGCCTTAGGTGAGCAGCACAAAGGAAGAAAGAGCTGAGCTGCACCTCTGTATTGATGGCTCAACTTAGTCGGTCTAAAACCAATTCAGACACAAAGACATATTTTCTGAGTGTTTTTCAGGTTAAAAAACAGTTGACTTTATTGGTTGTTATTTCTTTATTATTGTACATTCTAAAGCATATAGAATTAAAATGGAAGCTTTTTATTTAAACCATAATTAAAACCGGTATTGGAAGCAATGGAGGTATAATGGTGTGGAGCAAATTTGAAGGTCCCTAATGTGTGACTCTTCTTATATATTTATGTAGATGAACCAGAGTTGCTCATGGAACTATTTCATCTCTGCCAAGATTAAAATTGCAGGTGCTCCTCTCTGCTTGTTTATTTATTTAGGCTTCTGAGGCCAGATGGACAAAGCCTACTCACTTCAACTGTATGAACAAAGACAGAAATCTGCATATTGCTTACTTTCACCAGATTTATAAGCAGTGCACGTATGATTCCGCTTTAAGTCTCAAACGTAGTATGCATTCACCTGCTTGCCTTCCACTCCCATATTAAGGCGAAGAATATAAACTGATATTGCCCTGGAAGTCTGTCGTCACACAGGCTTTAGTTATGTGTACCTAAAGCAATCGGAAAGTCGTAGGTTTAATTTCAGCGTCCTTCTGTCATGTGTTGATGTGGAACTGAGCAAGACACTTAACCCAAAATTGTCTACCAATCAGTGCATAAATGTGTGTGTATGTGTGTTTGTGAGAGTGGCTCTAATGTAAAGTGTTTTGACTGGTCAAAATGACCGGAAAAGTGCCATGAAAACTCAATTTGCTATTATTCACAGCACCAACAATTAAAGATGAGGGTTTTATAAAAGATTAAGCTGGAATAATATTCTCGCAGCTGCTGTGACATTGTCGCTGCTTCATTTTACGGTAACAAGCATGCAATCCTTTTTCTCCATTAAAAATGACTATAGTGGACTAATAGGACACCAGGATGTTTATATGTGTAGTATAAAGAAATTAATGAACTGCACGCAATCTGACTCCTTATTGTTATTTGAGCTCAGAAAAAAATGTTTGCACAGTATTTTGTGTCTGATCCCTATACAATATAGAGTGTAAAGGTATTCAAATTCTATGTTTTTATGTTACAATCACAAATAACCAAAACCACAATGTATTTCATTGTGATGTTATATGACAGACCAACACAAAGAAGCACATAATGCTGGAGTAGGAGAAAATCTATATGTTTTTGTGAGTATATAAAAATGACATTTTCTCTGAGAAACCCTAAATACAAAATAACACAACTTATTCTCCACCATAAAAAGTAAATAGATTATTAAATAAATAATAGTAAATAATGCCATGGTGGTGGCAGCATCATGCTGGAGGGATGTTTTTATTCAGCATGGATGGGAAAGCCGGTCAATCTGTTGCATGTTCTTTCTTCAACAGCATAATCATATCAAATTGACCCTTCTTGTTGGGTAGATTTTACCCAACAAGAAGGGTAAAATTTACAGTAATGTGTTAAACTGGCTCAGTTAATGTTCAGACTTAAATGTGTGGCAAGACTTGAAAACCTCTGTTCACATAAGCTCCTCATCTGATCCTTCCTATGCTGAGATATATTTTAAAGAAGAATGGGAAAAGAAAACGATCTTCTAAATATCTATAGCTGGAAGAAACCCCAAGAGATATGCACCTCAAATTGCAGCATATATATTTTTCAAAGGCTGACAAAAGTGAATGGGTTCCTTCTAATTTTTTATAAGAGCACAATAAAATAAAAATAAGTTTTGGACTGTAAGCTAAAGAGCTTTAAGGAATGAATACTAATGCAAGGCACTCCAAGTGTTTTTGTGATGGCAGATAAGAAATCTGCCATCAGCATACAAACAGCTTCTGTAAAAACACAGGATGCAAGAGATTTCTGCCCAGGAAACCCAAACTTTCCTCAGGTTCCTAGGATCAAAAGTAAATGGATATTTAGCTCCAATCAACAATATATGTTTTTTTATAGAGTTGTTTGACAAGAGGTCACTGTTCTTCTGATACATCATGCTGAGCCATGGTTAGCCTTTTCACACCAAATAACATTTTGTCTTTAAATGCAGGGATGATGAAATGTTAATTCAAATGAGTTGATGGCAATCTTCCATCTGGCTCAATCTTCAGGAGGTGCTTCTTGCTTTTACCTTCAATCAGTATCCAAAGGATACTAGAACAGCTGTACACTATGTAGCTCCTGGAATGAGCATCCTGAAGAAGATTTTTTTATTTACAGGCAGTCGGGCCAAGTCAGTCAGGACAACTCCTGAATGAGGACCAACACAAGCAGTCAGGAGTTGGCAGGTAAAGAATCGTCAGAGGAGATATCTTCCACTGGCTGTAGCAGACCAGATGGTCTAACAATTTAAAATCCTAGCGCATAATAAAGAAAAAGTTGGGAACAGATGACACACAAAATGGGAATTTTTTTTAGAAAGCATTCCTATTCAGAATTGCTGGCAGTAGAGAAATACTAAACTAAAAATGTCTAATTCGCACTCCATGGAGGAGTTTTTACATATTCGTAAAGACATTTTTCAATCTATGCAAGATGTGGCCATCATCGATGCACTAAAGAGATTGTATGCTGTATTTGACTTTAAGATATCAGGAGTGAAAAAGGACCATTGGAGTCTTTCACTTACCACATTTTTCATTTTTAATTCAGGATTATGACCTATTTCATCTTTTCTATCTAGACGTTTTGCAAATGCCAGCAAGTACACGTTCTCTTATTGGCTATTCTGCAGACTTTATAGCTGTAAATCTCGTTTTGCTGGTCCTATACAGAAAGAAGGGAACATCTGAGAAAATGGGGCTCATGGGGGATCTGTCGAGACCACTTAACTCTCTTTCTGTGTCTTGGTAATTACACCTGAAATTGGGGGAGCCAAGAACACCCGCAGCCCCGCAGTATCCAATTTCTCTGCAGGTCCTTCATGTGCATGCACACACACCCCGACACGCGCACACACAGTACACAGTACAGATGAAATGAATTGACTATTACACACAAACACACGCGCACACACCCCAACACACATAAAATCCAGTAGACCTATTTTTTCATTACATTTCGTCTTCTTTCCCGCTCTCCGTCCCTTCCACCTCCAGCTCTTGTTTCCTATTTCTTCTGGCCAGCTTTGTATCTATTAGGTGTGACATTTCATTCGACTTTTTAATCACCTTTCTCTTCTCTGTCCTTCTGGAGCCAAATAACTTCACAGATCACGGTCATAAACACATACATTCCATGTCAAGATCTCCAGATGGAGCCTAAATACAGTTTGATGATGTTCCAGCTCATATAGCGGGGGAAAAAGTATTTAATACATCAACATTTTTTCTCAAGTTTATTTTTAATGAGCCTGTTGACATAAAGTTCTGCCAGTAATTCTATACATACAACAAAAGCAAAACAAATATTTATAAATTAAGTTTTGTGGAATAAAATGGTGTGATAAACGTAGGAAATACTGAATATATTAAAAAAGATGCAACAAGACAAAGACCCCAAAAATAGATGGCGTCTGTCAATATTTAGAAAGGAATCTTGTTCCCTATCAGTGGAAATTAATATATGAGAGTTTACTCTGACATGGTGCCCTGAAAAAAGTTCCTCATTCTCATTACAGTATATGAAACAAGAAGCAAAGAGTTCTCTCTAAAGATCTTCACAACCTTTTTATTGCAAGTCATCCTGGCGGCAGTGGAACATTTATGAACTTTAAATGGTCCAGACAGACCTTTGGGGCCAACTTGAAGAAAATTAGAATTTTACCTTAAACCTGTTATGACTAGGTGTTCCTCACAATCTACCTTGCACAGATATTTTTATTAGAGGTTATTAAACGTCAAAGACCTGTTGTAGAGAGCCTCAAATAGACCTGGAATTAGGAGATACAATTTTTCATAAAAAAAAAAAAAAAAAAAACAATAACAGTCAAATGCCATGAACTCCATCCATACTCACTATACCAGAATGCCCCAGTCATTCAACTCTATCCCTACTGAAAATCATAGAATAAAGTTACGTCAATATTTGGAAGCAGATTGTAAAGTAAGTCTTGAAATTATCATCTACAAATCAAATCATTTTAACAAGTTTCAGTAAATGTGTTCAATATTTTTCCCTTGTGTCATTGTTTGTAACTTTATTACGCGTAATCTAGGGACTTTTTTTATTTTGAGTCTGAATGTGTGGATTATTCTGGTTGTCATTGACATCTGGTATGGATTTAATAGCCAATAGCAACAAAAACTATATGGGTTATGCATTTTTCTACAACCAGTTGAGAATAAGTTCATCTTTCATTTGCTGAGCCGTCGCCTCGTAACCTGGGTCACAAATATCTGTACCATGACAGGCGTTTCATCACTTCAAATGCTGCGTTCTTGGAATTTAGTTGCCATGATGGAGAAATACAAACATGGATGTATTTTTTTTTCTAGGGAAACACTGCTGGTGATGTGACAGCAAGTCAAATATATGCATTCAAAGTCTCAATCTTACTGTGGCCCCAACCAGGGACACCCACAGGCGCTCATGCGAGCAACTGCCATGTTGTATCGGCTGAAATCACTCTTATCTGACTCTGGAGAATGTCTTTGGCTGTCCTTGGAGAGGAGCAGTCAGGGATGAAGGGATGAAGGGAGGCGGTCCGCAAACAGTGGAGAGCGAAGAGAGGAGTTGGAGAGGTTGGACTTCAGGCATTTGTATTCCTCACTGCTAGTCTGTGACAATCCTGGAAAAGTGTGAAAGGCAAGAAGAACAAAACAGAAGCACAGCGGGGGATGTTGGCAACGCCATGGCAAAATCAATGCTTAGATGACTTCACTGGCTGGTGAAGATGAACTGAGATGTTTTTCTGATTTAAACTTGTATAAAGTAAATAGTTTTAGGCTGGAGTTCATACGAATGATTGCATGAGATTAGATGTATGTATTAATTTATAAGTAAAACATAACCATAGTAAAACTTAAGTGATAAACTTCAGATACAAATGCAAACACAAGCACGAACCAAAACACAAACAGCTCTGAATTATCACAAAATCAATATATTCATTAAGTTTTTCAGTAAGTAAAGTATGAAATATTTCAAAATGTTCTGAAATCAGAACACAGTGGTCTAACACCAGCTGAGGACATTGGCTCCTATAAAATGTGACTAACTGGAAACTTCACACTGAACTTAAAGCAGCATAGATTCTGTGTCTCTCCTTTCTTCCTCCAGATTTTGGGATCTTGATGTCCACATCTTGTGAATCGCCACATAATCTTTTTAACATTATTGATTTCATGTTGCTCACCTTTCTACCACATTTTTCCTTCCACTAAACTTTTCATGTATTTGCATACAGCACTCTAAACAGCCAGCTTCTTTCAAAATTAATTTCTGGGATTTACTCTGCTGGATAGTGAAGGCTATAATATAACATTTGTGTATTAAAAATGCTAACAATCAATTAGCTGTAAATCATAACTCGCAGAAATAAATCTTTGAAATACATCCTTTTGTGTAATTATACGCTATAAAAGCAACTGTTTGAATTGAATTCTCACATATTGGAGTGCTTTCATTTAAAAAAGTTGAGCTGACATAAAATGGAAATCCTTTTGACATTCAGATAATTAGTTTTGTCTTTTGTGCCAATCACACACAGTTCAGAATGCTTATTAAGTGAATTTGAGCAGTGTGGATAAAATGTTGGCGGAACTGCAAACAGACATCACTGGATCTCTTCTCTGGTCAATAAACTCCTCACAAAATTCAAGCCAGTGTTCGATTTATGTGTCATCGCACTTAGCTGATGATCTCAACCGGAATGACTCAAAAATCTATACGTCAGTAGGCAAAAGCTGTACTTGATTAGGTTCATCAAAGTGGTGGCTTGACCCTAAGCAAGTTGTTTTTTTAGTGGGTGGAAACATAAGCAGGTGCTTGTCAGTAAGTGATGGACAAGATGCCACCCTAAAAATGAGCCACAGAGGGTGTAAACGATCTCAGGGAAACATTATTGATCCGGCTGCTAAGTGGCTCAAAAAGCATCTCTAATGTCATTTTGTCATTAGAATACATAAGGGCTTTTTCTGAGCTTGCACTTTTTAACCATACAAGTGTGCATAGTCGGATGCGGACACGCTGCGGAGATGCACTGGTTGCTTAAATTATTAACTGGGAGTAATGGGAACTTAACTCTCAACTGGGATCAAGTGTGGAATTGTCACTGTGAGTGATAGAAGGGATTGATTGAGAAATCAAAATCTAAAATCTAGTATTAATAATTTCTATGACTGTTTAAATATTCTTGTAAAATTTTGCTTAAATGTGTTCTTTCTCTTTTTTCTGCTAGGATCTTGCAATTTTGATAGATTAACAAAAGAACATAATCCGTCATTTTTTGTTGTAATTTTAACTAGCAGGTGTAGCTGTCTTTTTTTTCTTTTGTGTACTTGCAGTGACTTAGAGGTTGTGATTTGATTTTAATTGTATTAATTGTTGTTCTATTCATGTCTGGATCGAGGGATTTGTAGGAATGCAGCCTCACTACTCCTTAGTAATTTATTTGGTCATGCATTGTGTTTTCCTTATTGAATAACTTGTTGCCAAATTATTTTGCACAGCCTTCCTGTGGGAGAGGAGCTGGAACACACAAAGTTACACTCACTGGTTCTGTTTTGTCATTTGCTGTGATCTGGAAAAACAAAAGGCTGCACAGAGGTTGTGGCACTGCAGCATCTGTTACTTAGGCATTTTGGTTGATTGGCTAATATTTTTGCCAAATTTCTCACAAATTGCATAATATGCATTCCTGCTTTGTGAAATCTCTCAGTCGCAAGGGCTGAAAGGTGATCAGGTTCAGTTTGGAGTTCAGTTAGTTCCTAGAAGTAGCTTTACTACACCATACTTTTTCCTTTTACTTTAATATTATAATTATGAAATACTGTCACTCTTACTTGAGTAAAATTTCTGGATTCTCTAGCCACTGGGAGTATCTATTAAATGAAAAACATATATATTTTAAACAAAACTGCACCAGAAACAGACACAAACTTTCTTCCTTATACACAAGTTTTATGTTGAAGTAATGTTTCTCTTACTTGAGTACGGTACAAGTTTTGGGTACTTTACCCTCCTCTTGATATTTGTGAAGTTTGTCAAAAGGTTACCGAGAAAAGCCATACAAATGTGAGATTCACAACATCCAAGTGGGATAAATGTAATGCAGGACCTATATAGAGAGACAGTAATTAGTAAACCTTTAATCATCTGTGCTGTGAAGGCATTAAAATACACAAATTACATATTTATTCTTTTTTTAGTGCATCACACGTGTTCAAAATCATAATTTGTTGCATTTGAACCACGTTTTTACATAAATTCATATAAATATACTCACTTTGTGTTCTGCACCTTTGTGTGCAGAACACAAAGGCATTTCTGTTTCAAAGGACAGAGACATCTTGCAAAAGCTCACCATTAAGCTGATACATAACTAAGAAAAACACTTGAAACGTGTTGTCTTGCTAATTTAATAACGCTGTTGTTTCCTCTGCTGCGTCTCCTCACAGCACACCTAACTATAGAGCACCATCTGTGTTGGGTATCTTCACCTGCAGGAAAACCACATTAGCATTAAGTGGATGTAAATTTGATACATCTGCAAAAACCGTATCCATTTGCTTCTTGAACGAGGGTCTGTAGTTGTCAGTCAGCTATACTGTCTCCCACTGGGTGCCAGTGGAAATTGCCCTTCTGATTTTGCATACGCCGGTTTGCATGTGTGCATGTCAATGAAGTCGGCGGATCAGAAGCCCGGCGGCCTGTCTTGCAGATGCCTTGACCTCTGTGATGCTTTGTCAGAGGTCTGATCAGACCAGGGCAGAAAGGTGAGTTCAGACGTCAAAAGTGGGGAATTAGCATGGAAAGATGCTCTCGCACATACAGATATCTTCACATGTAAAATATTACACATTATCAGAGAGAGCAGAGAGGTTGAGCGTTGTCCAAGTCCCTGCCTCCTGGAACCATTTTATTTAATGAGTCCTCCACAGAAAATGACTCAGCCTATAAAATAGTTTACGGTTGAGGGCCCTCAATATAAGTCACAGTTTATCCTTTGAAAGCATTTACTTTAATTAAATATATTGTTACTAGACAGCTCCCTGGAGGTAATATTTTATCCTCTGGTATTAATCATGTTCATTCAGACGGGACATGACTTGTATCTTTAAGAAGGAATGATAAATTTAGTCTCTTCAGAGGCGGTGATAATCTTTTGATTGCTTTCATGTTGCATGTTTTCTGCTGGTTTGCTTAGAAAAACTTAAATAGACTTTTTTGAAGGTGAGGTACCTATAAAAACGACAAACCCTCTAGAACACAATAAAATTGTCAGAACTTTCCTGCGGCAGATTGCTGTGAACACAAGGATATTTTTAGTAGACAAAGTTCAGTTTCTCTCAGTCTGCCTGGTAACCCGTAACATTGGTCTATAAGGATACCGGCTGTTCTCTCAGGGGAGGAACTGTCACAGTGGGCTTTCTGTCCTGAAGACAAGATAAAATATGAGCCAGACTTCACATAGACCTCGACTTCTGTATGGGCAAAATGACTATTTTTGCTCATAATACAGCTGGACAGAATTGAATATCAGTTCATTATAAAGCCTTCTATGATGAGGCTTTATATTTTAAAATTTGTGTTTTAAAATGAGTTTATCACATATGACTGCATGCAAATCACTTCACTCTGTTGGAAGAACATTTAGTTCCACCCCAAAGCCATTTTCTTTTGATTTGGAAGAAAAGGGGAGCGATCACTCTTCCTTTTAAACAAGTTAGGATAAGTCTATGGGTTATGCAAAACATGTTCATTACATTTTTTGCACAATCATTCTCAGATGAGATTTAACTTGCTCTCTTTTACGTATTTTGAGCTTGCTTCAGAATGATCTATTTTAGAGCTCTGTTACTTTTGTGCAAATAAGCTGTTGCTGACCGAACCAGAATCACATTCTATACATGTAAAAATAGCTGGAAACTGATGCAAAATTCTACAACCATACATCTCTGACCAAGAAGCAGAAGATGAGGTTGGGGGAGCTCTGCTTGCATTGCTTGGTATGGGGCAGTGCATGCAGATTGTGATGTCATAATTGGGAGCTTTTTGAAACACCTCCTTTATTCCCAGAAAGAGTTCAATAGGATTTGTCCCATTGAACTGTTTTACTCCAGTTGAATTTTAACCGGGCCAATCAGTAAATAAGGAGGAGGAGGATTTGTGAGTGATGATGTTTATTTAATACATTGTTTTAAAATTGTAGTCTGTTGTTTGGGTCTGACAGCAGATGATTTGAAACTTTGAGATTTGTTCTGAGCACAATCCAACGTAAGTACCGCAGAATAAGACTTTTTTTTTTGATAGTACCATGATTCAGAATGAAAATTTGTGTTTTAAAATGAGCTTATACAAGGAAAAGTTTTATAAATGAACCTCATGAAGATGACTGCTTCCATATTTTTGAGTTAGTTACATCAGTGCAACTAGATGCATTTTAACAGTTTGTCTCATAATTCTATTCCACTACTTAAATATATATTTTACAGTTACATTGATTTAAATTCACAGGGACAATAGCTGAGATTTAGCCAAACCATTCCCAGCACCGAATCAAAATTATGTGAGAAATTCACAGACAGTTTTGGAATTTAAGAACTTGAACATAGATTTCCACACAAGCATTTCATAGCTTTAATGTCAGCTCTAAGATGCAAAAACAATCAGTCTTAGAACTGGTTTGATTATGTGAAGTGATATAACTGTGGTTTTAATCTGCATTGATGAGCATTGTGTGCAAAGTGTCATGATTTCAACCTAACAGACTGAGAATTACAGCTACTCTGGGACAAAAGTGAGCAAAAGAAGGATATAAGACAACCGCCTGCAGCTCTTCAGCTTTCACAGCACATAAAGATACACCCAATAAACTCCTGCTACTTATTACTAGGTGGCTGTTTCCCAGAGAAAACAAGCTGTGGTTTCTCTGTGGAAAATGTGTCTTCTGTGCGCTTCATCGTCAGGTTAACAAACACATGAACTTAATCAGCTGATAGTTGTGTAAATAAACTGCTTGTACTAAGTGAATTTCTTTTTTTTTTTCCTTTTTTTTTTCTCCGAAGAGTTTTTGCGGCGCTAGTGGCTCACATTTTTTTTGCGATAGTAGGCTGACAGGAAAGAGGGCGAAGAGAGGAGGGAAGACATGCGGCAAAGGTCGCCGGGACCGGGAGTCGAACCCGCGACGTCCGCATCGAGGACTAAGACCTCCAAACGTGGGGTAGGGGGTTAGCACGCCCCACAAAGTGAATATTTTAATAAATATTTTAGAATCAGCCCCCTCCTCCCCCCAGAAATAAACTTAAATCTTTGCAAGCCTGTCTCCAGTTTAACTCACAAACAGTGAAAAGATATGTTAGGATTTACTGCATAGTCTCACATTACTGCCTCCTAAAAGCTGCAGGGGTGTGCTCCAAATGCAAAGTGAACTTTTTTAGATTTTTTTATTATTATTATTATTACAACCACAAAATTCAATTGTAGCACATAATTGTGAAGTTTGATGGGCATTGTCAGTTTTCTGATGCACTTTGAAAATATAAATCTTGGTTTAATCTGAGAAGTTCACATTTCTGCTATTCTGTTTACTAACTACGTGACTTCTGAACCAGATGGCTGCACTGGAATTTATTTACAGATAATATAGTAAAGGGAATGAATACATACAAATGCACAACACATTTTTCATATTTTCCTTTAATTAACTTATTGTATCCTTTCCGTTCCACTTCGTAATCATATGCTACTTCATGTTGGTGTAAGCTGCCTTGAAGTCTCTGTAACATTTCCTCTCTTTTTTTTTGCTCTAGCACACCCTCTGCATTTTGTTTCTGGTTTTCTTTAGTTTCTTTGATTCACAAACCTACTCTTATAGATGGTTTCAAACAAACGTTTTATCATCTAAAATCCGCAGATTTTAGATGATAAAACAACTTATTGAAAACACTTCAAGTAATGTACTTCTCCAACGACAATTATTTTTTCTTTCTCTTTCTTGTCTAAGTCGGTGTGCTTTTCTTCCAGCTCATCTTATTGTCCAAGTGAAGACCAAAGTTTCTGTAGCCAATTCTTAGCAAAACATACAATTCTGTTTTATTTGAATCCTCAATGTGTCCTTGTTAGTGTTTTAGACTGGTGCATCTTCTGTTTCTCACAACCAGTATGCATGCATCGGCAGTGCCACCACTACAAAAAGCATCAAATCTTTGAAGAACTGTTGTTTTATCGTAAAAAAAAGTTTAGAAGAAAAAGTTTTATAGAAATCTGTTTCTTGTTTGTGTTTTCTCCTTATTTGTCTCCCTTCTTTCCTGTGGTGCTGATCTTCTCCAAGGACAGTACTGCTTATGTTGTTGTTGCTTTCAAGAAACTTACTAGGGTATGAATGTGTTTCCATTGTGTGAGTGGAGAAAAATGTTACTGCATTTTCATACAATCTTTATACAAAATAACATACAAAGAAGACAAAGTTGAGTTGTGTAATCGTATACAGTCCGCCAGTCGGGATAGACAAGCTGATTGGACAGTGATATCTCTTCAGTTTACTTCTACCAGCTCCACAGAAGATTTCACTCCCACTGAGAACAATTAAATTGAAGTTAACAGACCAATAACATACATGATTGGAGTAAATATGTGATCTGACTCACATAACTTTTATATTACCTCAGCAATGAGGTCAGCTGACATTGTTTTCAAATTCATTCAGCAATCTGGGATCAAAACCATATGATTAAAATTAATATATCAGAGTATTTACACTTTAAATCTGATATAATTATCTGTCAATATTTAATATTTGATATATCAAATTGCGATATGAGGGTGTGACATATTGCAATCACAAAAGACTGTTTGGAAACATTATTTCACACTCTGCACGTAAACAATGTATTTTGAATATACTAACTTATAGCTGCCCTGAAAGCATTGTTTTACCCTTAAGTACTCTCCTTTTTTGCAGTTGCAAAGCCCAGAGACCGAACGTTTTAAACAGTCTGGTAGTTGTGGTAAATCTATAAGAATAGATCTGATGAATAAATGCCACTACAACAAATTGCAACATATTTTATGCCAAAATGCACAACCACATGCAACACCTAGCAGATGAATTATTAACACATAGGAAACGTGAACATATTTTTCTTGTCAGTTGTGTCAAGCGTACTTCAGCAAAAAGATGTGCTCCAGATATAATCACATGGGTGTTACCTTTGCATATCTGTGAGCTGGAAAAACTAAGTGTCATATTTTCTCACATAGCAGGTAAATAAATTGTCAATTTCAAACTGGAATGGAAAAGAGGAAAGGAGCAAATGATCTAATTTTAGACTTTATTCTGCCTTTTTTTGATGCAGGAAACTAGACTGTTTTTTTTTTCTTCTTTTTCCCAGCAGCAACATGTTAAACAGTTGGATGTTTTTTGTTGACAGTCTCAGCGCTCAAACTGTCATCTTTATCCACTCACTGAACCGAAGCATCATAGGAAATCTGCTCTGTTTTGTTCGGGTCAATGACTTGACACAGGTCAGTGCAGCTGGATAGCAGGGTTGGATGTCACCTCCTCCCATCCAAAAATAATATGCTAATAAGACATTTGTAAGCTGATGAGCAGGAGAGAATTTTCTCAGAAGATTCTCTTTTTTTTTATGAGTGCTGAATATCATTTTGACAGTTCCTAGAAAAATGTTGAACTTTTCTTATTTTTACTTGCACTCCTCGATAAAAGATTCCACTTCTTTTATGATGTCCTTGTTTACACTTGAAAGTCTTCACAGACTCCCACTCAAAAGAAAGTGATGTGAATATTGCAGCCTAATTGAGCAAGACTGCTGAAATCTCTTCTCTGTTGTTCATTCCACAAGATAAAGAGTTTACCTCATGCCATGTGTGTAATGAGGCTGTGGTAATAGCTGCCGGTGGCAAGTCACCCTCCACAGGACTGCCTGGACATCCTCCTGTCTCCCACACTACTCGTCCTACATCCATCATCTTCAGCATGTAATCATCCTTCTGAAAACACAACCGCCATAAAGTCTCCAGGACTCACATCAGCAAACTCAGGAGGAAATTATTTATCATTCATAGCTCCATGACTGTCAGATCCAGGCAGTCTCTCACCTGTATTGTTTTTATTTTCAAGGGATGTCTCAGAAGTCTTTTGGACTCACTCTCTCTCTCATTCTATTTTTCCTCCCTCAAAACACAAAACGAGGATGAGAAGCCCATTGTCTTGTGATGATTTCCCTCGGGAGAAGCCCATTGAGTGCTACTCGGCTGTGTCTAATTTGTCTGGGAAGGTGTTGGAGAGGTACTCAACACTGCTGGGTGTTCATGTTTTGTGGCATGTGAAATGTGGCGCCGGATTCCCTTAGCAACACATTGTTTTTGGATATAAAGAGTGAGGAGTTTACATATCCCAGTGCAAGACAAAGGCAGAGCAGTGGTGGTTATAATCACCTGGAGGATAAGTAAATGCTTTTGTACACCTCTAAAGAGAATATTATGACTCCCTGCACCTGTCGGGATTTGGTTTGAGAATTCAGTGAAGTAAAAAAGGTAAACAGCCACATTGAATCTGTTGAATCAATATGCAATTACAAGACAAACAAGTTATTGATACCCCTGAAGTTTCTGGGGAGCAAATGAACCATAACATTAAAACACAAGGTAGAGATCAATGGATAAAGTCACTTCTGTGTGTTTAAAAATCATGTCATATGGCCTTAACTTAAATCCAGCAATAAGTATCATTTTCTTCATCTTAAGTGCTATCTTTATTTTTGAGGAGGTATTAATTAGATTAACATTTGATTTATTGAGGATTTATAGACACTCTGGCTCATTTTTAATTAGAGAAATGTCTGCATGCAGTTTACTGCCCTCACTACACACCCTGAAAAACAGCAGCGCAGCACTCTGAGAATCACTTTGGGATTTAATTATCAAACTGGCCCATCAATGAACGCTCTTAGCCTATAACTGCTTCCTACCAGCTTCCATCCATGTGCTGTGAGAGCAAAGCAGGATGCATTTGCTTGCCTTCGAGCTGTGCATTTTAAATAGGGCAACATCGGGTTTGGAAGATACGAGTCAAGACATGATTGAGGGCACGTCCATCACTGGATTTGTCTCTGACAAGTCATGGAAGCTTCAATCAGCCAGTTATTGGTTTTGATGCAGCTTTGCTACTCACTGCTGCTGATGCATGTACAGTGCTTTCAGTACTGCTGGAACATTTTTCACATTTTACAACCACAAATTTCAGTGTATTTAATGGGGATTTTATGTGATAGACTTACACCAAATAGTGCATAATTGTGAAGTGGACAGCAATGGATAAGTGGTTTTTAGTATGTTTTACAAAGCAAAATTAATTAATCAGATTAGCAGTAAAAAGCAGATAAAATCTATAAAAGAGCAGCTGAAATCCACAGCTTAGGTTGGAGATTCTGTAGACAGGAGTTATATTTATTGTATGCTACACAAATCTGGTCTTCATGGAAGAGTGACAGTTCAAAATCCATTTGAACAAAGCTTACTCATCAGTTAGAATGGTCCGGTCAAAGTCCAGACCTGAATCCAATTGAGAATGTGTTGCAGGATTTGAATGATGCCACAAGCTCTGAATACATGAATAGGGGCTTTGGCATTGATGCAAGATCAAAGTTAGGGATGAATGTTTGTGTGTTACAACCCAAAGGAATTGTCCCTTCACATTTGAACAGAAAATATGCCACGTACTGTCTATAACTAAGTCTACCTCTCTGCAGCTAAGCTATTAAGTGAAATTCCTCTGTACACCCAGAGCCTCAATGCATATCACCATCCATCACAGGGCTTGCCCTAATAGGCTGCCATGAGACCAGTTTTTAAGATTGTGAAGTTCTCCTTATCACACACCAGACACAGTTTACCTGCGCTGCTGGAGACTTTCTTTGTCAGTCAGAGAAAACATTCAAAATTAAAATTAAAATGAAAAAGAAAATGAGTGTGTCTGCAGTGGGGGGTATCCAATCACCATAACCTCCAGCAAGGCAATCAATATGAGTTTAACTGTTGGCAATTCTCACTTTGGTAATTATTCTTTGGAATAATGAAATCGTATTCAAGGAGAGGAATGACTGACATAATAATCATTCTGCTGCGGCTCGGGCCACGAGGAAAATATGTAAAAATATTGTATTTTTAAAATTAAAATGAAAGAGTTCATGGTCTTATTTTAGAGCGACAATAAAACTCAAAATTTTGAGTTTCTGTTATAGGACTTTTTCTAACCCTGTCGTCAGTACCGCAGCAGGACACAGCAGTGTGGGACTGGATAATATTGGGACACAAAAGGAGAGAAGAGCAGCAAATTTTCATCCGTCAGAGGCCATTGGCTGTTTCACACTGACTGAGGAAGCAGACTCGTGAACCATTCCGCTCTGATTCATCACAGTCGCACACAATGCACTCACAATCCTAAACACCGCTATTATGCAGCGACAACAGTGAGAGTCATCCTCTAGAATACGACTCATAAGCACCATTTGAAGAATAGTTTTTGCTCTGCCACAAATGCAGAGTTTTGTTCATGTAAGTTGTGTATTTAGAACAAAAGTTAGAAATGTGTTGTTTGGATTTTTCACCCCCTCACTGTCCTTTCATGGTCTACGCAAACACCATGGATCACTAAGAATAAATTCTAAATGCTCCGTTTCATTTGAAGCAAGGCTTCACAGCATCTTATGCATTCCAAGTACACACTTGGATTCCACTTAATACGCAGTAAATCGTCATTTTGCATGGTGTGACAGCATGGGTTCTATCAAACTGGGTGACATACTTAGCAGGGTTCAAAAGGTAACATGTCGACTGGAGTGCTTTTCTTGGCAGCAAATGTGATTCATCCAGTAGAGTGACAGAAGAATCAACAAACCAAGACTGGCAGGATTTTGGGGGGATTTAATCATGCATTTTCTAAATAATTCAGAAAGCTGCAACAAATACGTATGTTCAGACAGAATTTAAAAAAATGAAAACTACAAGGAGATAGTTTCCACTGCACTCACACCCCTCTAACAGCATTGCATCATTTTTAAATAGCTGTGTTGAAGGAGTTCATGTACCTTTAAATTCTGCCTTCTTTTGAAGAAAGTTTAAGAAATAACTTCTGCAAAGAAGTTTGGAAGTAGAATAGTTTGTGCTTTGTACATTACCAGTTGCATAGATTTATAAGAGAAAAAAATCAATTGAACTATTTTTAATTTGGCTTGGTGTTTCTTATACGTAGTATCATTAGTACCAAAAACAATGAACAGGACCATCATGGCCCAGTATAGCATTTCTATTTTCTTTCTTTTTTTTTCATTTTTGCTTTGTATAATAGCAATGTTAATGGTATGTATCTCATCTCTTATTTGACCTTGTTTTCCTTTTGCCAAGAAATGTTTTAATGTTTTCTTTATGTATTTTTCACCTTGTTTTAATTATTTATGTTGAAAATGTTTGCAGATTGCAAGCAAAGTGGAAAGAAAGTCAAATTCCTTGATTGTGTGCACAGACATGGCAAGTAAAGCAGATTCTGACTCTGTCTTGACATTTTATGTTTTTCTATTATTTATGTGTAGTCAATTGCCAATGCCTAAAATCAGGCTTCATTTGTTCTTTTAACTTACATATAATTCAAAATAATACTGACCTTATTTTTTCATACGCCCTATATAAATATACATTTTTATTTTGATATAAATTAGATTAGATCTTCTACGTTTCCATTCCTCATAAGCTGATCCAAACTTTTATCTGAGCACTGTAGTATTGTATCACCTGCAGATAAAGTGACTTTCATATTTTCTTGAAGCTTTACATCAGTCATTTGTATTCTATATAAAACATTCAGGACCAAGGAGTTGGAATGAGTTGGAAATGATTTGCATGGCACTGCTATAAAGTTCTAATTGATCCTGTGATACAGCTTTATTAACCTAACACTGTGGTAATGCAACTTTTATATAGATGTATTAGCTATAGAATTAAAAAAGGTACTGAGTAGTGTTTTTCTAACATTGGTTATTTTTCATTATTTGTGGATCTATACATCTACATATTCAGCATAAAACACATACTTTTAGCCATCAAAACAAAAACTGTTGCTGTGGTGCAGCCATTTGTGTCTTTCTTTGCACATTATTGACCTGAGTGATTTCAAAGTAAATTCTTCCAACACTTTCTCTGTGCTGATTTAGAGGTGTTGCTCAAATATTTGGTGTCAATTATAGTACATCTGTCAGGATAAGTAACCATGGCAACAGGAAGGCTGTTTCAAAAATATTTTTGCAAAGCCCACGTTATGCCCGAAATATGACCCCAAACCGAAACGAACTGCAAAAGAGATATGCTGGATGTAGACCAGGAGTCCAAATTGAAATTTAGGAAAGGACATTAAAAGAATCCTCTCCTTGATGTAACTGGGACATGTTGGATCATTGGTATGTAAAGTGAGAATTGTACCTTTTGAATGCCAGTCAGGAATGCAGCGTTCTGTCATTATTATGTCTTCTAGCAAAACAGGAAGGCAAGAACATAATGTACTCTCCATCACTTTTCTTCACAGCGGCAGCAACGACAAAAGGACAGATAACAAAAACCATGTTTTTTGTTATCTGTTTAGTTTATGAAGACTTGGTCTCTCAGCACCACATACATTCAGCTGTTTATGTATCTGCAAAGAGATTAGGAGTCTTTTGTTTTGATGCTGCGTGAGAGTTCATCATCAGTTGCTACTACCCATCTTTGGAAATTTCAGGTCTTTCTCTGTATACTTACGACACCTACCCCTTTCAAACAGAATGTATGTAATTACCTGGTACAATAATTTTATAACATTTGGTGATCATAATAAAGTTTTTATTCATTACACCACTCAGCGGACACAGTATAGTATTTAATTCAGGCTACTGCAGTTCACCCCTGGGGTGAGTAGCCTATTTAAAACAACCAGAGGTGACATCCATTCTATTTCAAGATGAGATACAGAATGAAGTGGCCTCCAGCCTGCACTATGAGTGACATATATTGGAAAGTAAACAAATTTGCATAGTCAGACAGAATACATGGGGAGTATTGTCAATCATACACACATGAACAGCTTTCCCCAAAAAAATATTACTCACCGCTTCAAAGCATCCTGTGTGTTTTGTTTATCTGTTTTCTGCAGTGTCAAACCCTTTGAACTTTTCACATTTTGTCACATTACAACCACAAACGTCTCTGTCGTGTTTGTCATTAACAACATCACATGACACAGGAAGGAAATGGGTTGTGGCTTTAAACAAATAAAACTGGAAAAGTGTGGTATGCATATGTATTCAACCCCCTTCACTTTTTCACTTCCTAAATGAGTCCAATGCAACAACTGCTTTCTAACGGCACCTAATTAGTAAATAAAGTGTAATTTAATTGACATATAAAAATAGCTGTAATGTGAATCCTTTAGTTGTGCCTTACAGAACATTAGTCAATAAACAGCATCATAAAAATACGGAAACAGAGGACTATTCAATCCACTTTGACCGCTAAGTATCTAAGAACCATAATGACATGTAAACAGCATGTAAAATTATGTACAAGTGTTAGAGCATCACAATGGTATTAAAGTCTGTTTGAGTAAATAAGTTTTTAGCTTATTCTTTATCATGGGAGCAGCAACAGCAATAGAGCTATTAGCCCACTGTTTGTACCTTGAAATTGTGTGAAAGAAGTGCAGATCTATGAAGTTGATTTAGTATTATGTGTTAAGTACAGGACCTAGTTCCACGGGGTCACTGGCCCCTGTTGGCCTCTGTCTAGAACAGACCATGAAGCATAGTTCAAAACATCATTCTTCTTACCCGTCTTAACATGGAAAATGTCTAGGACCAGGACTTAGTTTTGGTCCAGGACCTAGTTTTGGTCCTGGGAATACTCAGTAAGCAGGTCTCCGAAAACCTGAAGGTGGACCTGGTTTGTACTTCGCAAGCAACTCAGAATTATATTTAGGTCCAAAGCGATTTAGTATTGCATAGGCCAATAGCAGAATTTTAAATTCTATCCCTTCACAGACATTGTCCATCTCAGCAAGAGCCTTAAACAAACAGCCAGAGGCTCTGGCTGGCTGTTTGTTTTAAGCCCAGGGCTACAAAGAAATGATTCCATGTTTTAGAATGGCTGAGCTGATGTCCAGTCCTAAATCCAATGAGACTCTGCTCTGGACTTTAAAATGTTAATTCACTAACGTGTCCCATCCAACCTGACTGCGCCGTGGGCACAAATCTTAGTTCAACTAATGGAGCTGAATACCAATGCCTCCCAGAATTTTCATATTTATCTCTAAAGACACTTTTAAAAACATTTCAGTTTTTTCTTTTAAATATGCACTTCTTTGTCTTAATCTATCACATAATATCCCATTAACATAAATAGAAAGTTCTGGCTAGAATAAGACAAAATGTGGAAAAGTTCAAGAGGTATGATTTCTATAAGGTAAAGCACATGCATTTCCTCTCTTTGCTTCAGTGATGATCCTGAACTTATTTTGTCTTTTGCGTCAGCAGAGTTGGGCAGTTTTGTATTAATCCACATCAGTCATTGGATTAAAGTCCTGCTAAGTATCTTCAGACATTTTACTGCATTAATAGACCAGATGAGAAAGGCTAGAAAATAATGATTGTCCATGACTTAACTGAACTGTTGGTTTTTAATTTCGGGATTGTGTCTGCAGTATCTAATTAGCTGACTTGACTCATGTTCTTATTGTGTTCAGTTGCAGGGAGCTTCACTTCAGTTCAAGAGTTCTCTGCTGTCTAGTTGAGCAATTACATATTGATTCCTTTGGAAGAAGATGTTTGTGATTCAGCCATTGACAGACAGGAGGCTGTTACATCGTCAACCAAATGCTTCCTCAGCCTGGGGAATCAAACCATAAATTTTGCTACATGAGTGACAGTGATGGAAAAAAATCTCAGATTTAAAGTGCATCTTTCAGGCTTTTACTCTGGCAGGAAGACAGCTGTTTAAATCACATAGACACATGTCCATGTTAAATAGATTATAATATTTAGAGTCCACAAAGCTAGATTCACAGCATATTTTTTCACTGCAATTCGGGTGGATATTGTGATGTCAAGTTATATTTATCTGCATTCATTAATCTATTTAAATATTATCAACTCAACAAATTTCTCACATGCTTGAGCAAACATTAGTATAGCAATAGCATGCTTACATAATAAATGTCTTGCAAGAGAGATCCTATGAAAAAGTTTTCATTTAATTGTCTAGTTATAGTGATATGGTAGTTTGGCATACAAAATTGGTGGTATAGGTGTTTTAGGTGTTTAAATTTTTTTCCACATTTAAGGTCTTATTTCATTTGTTAGAGATGGCATACACTGTTTTTAATCCACCTGAGGTAACTATTTTTGAGCTGTTAATCAAACTGTTGGTATTTTTTAACACATGAATTTTGTAAATACAGACATTCTGAGAGGAACTGTCATACCCAACATGTTGCAAAGACAGGCTGTTGTAATTGTGAAGTCACATCTTAACTTGTTGTAAAATACACATAAAAAATTCTCTATGATGCCTTATGATATGGATCATAGATATATTCAAACACATTTTTCTTGTTTTATCCTCTCTTACTCTGACAGTATCACAAGCTACAGAGGAATCATTCTTCCACTCAACTGTCTTGAAGGGGAAAATTTACTTGTCAAATGTTTTGAACAACATGACAGCTGTTTGAGTTGTCAGCAGAAGCTGCTTAATGCATTCATATTTACTTACAGTTAAAATAAACCATCATCCAGGCCCAGCTAAGTTGTTCTATTGTTGTAAATAGAAAGTTAGATCTTGTCTTGTTACAAAAACTAACTTCAAAGTATTGAATTAGTTTGACCAACAAAGTAAAACATTAATGGAAAGGAAAATGGTACATAATTTAAAAATTATTCCAGCTCAATATCTGAAAAGGTGTGCTCGTCCTGATCATTGTTTTCGCTGTAACTTCAGCTGCAATTTTTTTTTTATGTCTTCACCAGATTTGCATTTCTACAAACCAACAGGGCACTTCTTATTACAGCAACTGCTTTCTTCTTTTTATACTTTTCATGAATTTTTAGATTCCTCTCTAAAGAAACCCTGTACTTATACTGAAATTAAATCACTCATAGGAAGCTTCTGTTGGCAATTTAGGTGACTTCTGAAGACAGTTGTAGTTCAACTGAATTTTATTTAGATATAGAACAATAACACTGGGCTAGCCCAAACTTATGCCAGTCTTTTTTAGTTTTATTCACAAAGCATATTTAAAACCATGCATCCTTTCCTTTCTATACCACAGTTGTGTACTTCTTTTGTTGTCAATTTCTGCAAGGTATAGTATTAGCTGCTACTTAGTGTTCACACTGTACTCCCAGCTGGCAGCATACAAAGTAAAGAGTATGCAGAGAGTTTTCTGTTCACAATAGAAGAAAGAAAATAAACAACTCCCACATTTTTTCCTATAAAATAAGTGCATGCATTTCAATCCCTGGACCTCCCTAACATATGATATTTATGAATTATTACATTTCATGTTAATTAGTGAAAATGTAAGTTTTATACTCGGCAACAATTGTTGCTGGTGGGAAACTGCATAGCCTAAATCACACAAATCTGGTCTATTTAAACATATTAAAAAAAATAAGAAAAATTATGACATGCATAACTTATTATAACAAAGAATGGTTACAAGAGTGTTCATAAATAATTTAGAAACGTAAAAATTCAATGCCCCATCCTGCAGATGTCTTTGTCTCAATGTGCCAAGTGACCTTTGACCTCATTTGATTATTTCATCAATTAGGTAAAATCAGGTGAAAATGTTAGTATGAACAAATATGCATCTGAGAGAACATTGCCCCTGTTCCACCAGACCAAGCATAAGACCTTTGCCTTGTCCTGAACTAGTTTCAGGTGTGGCGTCATATTGTAATCGTCATTCAGTGCATAGGCTACACTTTGTGGAAAGGATCGGCTTCTGTGGGATGGGGAGTGGGGAGGGGTTCAACTGTGGGAATGACAGAGATGTAGGAGACATCATTCTGAGGTTCCTTCAGGCCTAGAAAATCTAAAACATCTTACAGTTTAAGCTGTATGGGAACAGCAAGACATATATAATAAACAGCAACGCTATGGACACATAGCATAGTGCTGTCTATGCATTATGCTAGCGGCAACAATTGTTGCCACACTTACATTCACTCTTCTTATGATTAAAAGATGAATGAATGGATACAATT
>CAEFZY010025356.1:0-41386 GCA_903066815.1 Brachyrhaphis roseni | reverse complement strand
AGTAGGACAAGTGAAAAACAAAGATCTTTTAAAACGTATATATATATATATATATATATATATATATATATATATATGAAAAATGTCTTAATAGTCCACCACGGAGTGTTAATCTGAAGCTGAAGTGTCACAGACCTATTGTATTTGGAGTACAGTAGGCCTTTGACACTAGCAATTTTCCCTTGAACCATTTTCCTTCAAAAAGATGTAAATCCAATATGTGCCCAAAAGAAAAAAAACCTAAAAACTAAAAACTGGTACCATGTTTCAAGACTTGCTTTGGCAGAAAAGGGCAGGATATTGACTTCTTCCATCAAGGCAATCAATTCATGTTTCTCAAAAACTTTGCCTCAGGGGATCCATTTTCCTCAGGCGTTCGCTGTGTTGTAGTCTCTGAACGTCACAACACAAATGTCATGAACGACTCCTTCTTTCTTTGACACAAGGATTAATCCTTTGGGAAACATTATTTGTACTGAGACTCATTCAATATTGTTTGGTCTGTACTGACAAACACTTTCCTGCGAGGAAGACAGTGGCTAAAGGTAAACCTGGCAATGAAGAGGGCGGGAAAAATACAGAAGCTGGCATAATTATATGCATTTTATGTTATCAATTTGATAATAATTTTGCACACAAAGGAGTATAATGCCTCTTATTCTGAGTTTTTAGCAAAAACTGAACCCTGCTGATCCTTTCTAACAATACTTTTCCCTCCATTGAATTTTCATTACTAATCTTACAAAAGAGTGTCATTACGGCTATTGATAAGGTCAAATCTTTCATTACCTTGTTTAAAAAGCTGACCGCTGGCTTGCACTCATTTTCCACACAACAATTCACATCCTCTTGCATAACCACCTTCACTGTGTTAGAGGTTTCAGTCAATGAACCACCCTTGCATCTGTATATGTATTTCCACGCTTCAAAGAGATGGAAAAAAAAAAAAATGCTGAGCAATAGATGTCCAGCCTCATTTGGTACCAAAGTTAATGGTTACTGGGGTTGTCAGGTTGCTTTTTGAGGCATCATATGTCAAAACTGGACACAATGCAGCCGAGCCAGCTGGCACGGGGCATACTACTTTAACCACCGCTCCAGTCAGCAAGATTGTGCTGCCATACACACACAACACATACTCAATAAACCCCTCAATTCAAATATACTGCTGCTTTGATTTAGATTCTTGTTGAAATCTAACTTGAACTAATGCACTTCTACAATAGTAAACTCTGCAGCTTAAAAGTCATTATCCATAGGTCTAATGTTCCTCCTTAGAGGTTTCAATCCTTATCCCTCATGCAAAGCCATGAGTAATGTGAACGGTCCCCAATGCATTCTCCCGCCCAAACATACAATCCGACTCATGAAGAATAAGGAGTCCTCCGACAGCTGGCGTGGGCCCTACAGAGCCCAGAGCTTATCGTTGTCTCTGGGAGCCATTTTGGGATTACATGAAGCAACTGTGTCAGCTTAAATCTGCAGGGAAACTTTAGGAGCTTCTTTAAGACAATTTATGGTGTTGCACTCAGACATGTCAGCTTATGTTTTATTCTGTATTTTGCCCTGTGTTGTGTGGTGTGAAACTGCATGCAAAATTTCCCCGTATCTACTGTGCACTGCCAGTTAGCAGGCTGAAAAAAGGCTTTTGCCTTTACTTACAAAAAAAGGGTCGCAAAAATTCTGATGAGAAAATGTGCAGACAGAGCAACTGATTATCCAGATAATTCTGGATGTGTTTATTTTATGCTTTCAGAAAGCATTTTTGTACCTATAATAATCAACATATTGTGCAATTTTAGCAGTAAAAGGACATGTTTCATCTCTATTTTTAATAAAAGCAGTTAGATCACATTATGCAATTAAGCTTTGAGATGACAAGTGTTGTCCTCTTATTAATGTCTTGACAGATACTGTAATACTATTACACCATCTGCAGCAGAATGGATAATGCTAATGTCATCTAGCATGTGAATAAAAACGTAGCTTCCGTTTAAGACTATTGTTTAGGAGCTGAGGAGAAATCATAGCGTCTATCCATCGGTTGACTTAATTTTTAAGTTTTGCAACACTGTTTTGGTATCAAGCAGTCATTCTTTACTTGGTGAGATCGGCCCTCACCATAGAGCACTTTTACATCCCTCAGAAGGGTGCTGGTCAAAAGCTACTGCCTTTGACTAACAATTATCCTGACTTTCTCTTCCTCACTGGATAAATTACCACATAAATCTTTACGTTTAAACTCAAATTCAAGCTGGAGTCTCAGTTATCACCACTTTTTTTATTCCCCTCGGTGTCCATTGTGTTTTGCATTGATGCCCAGGCGTAAAATCGAATTTCAGCTACCTTGTGATTTCCAGGTCATGATAATGAACGTAACTATTGTGAGCTAAAGGTTTGAACCGAACTGCAAAATACTAAAATGATATATATCTATTAACTTTGACTCTTGTGCTTTTTACATAAACACAAACTTATAGCTCAAATACTAATTTAAATCATTTTTGAAGATATTTTACTCCATCAATTCATACTGACAGAGTTCTTGGCCTTTTGGGTTTGAACTCTTTCTGTCTGAACAACTCCAGACTGTACATCTTTCCAGATTACTTTGACATGCCATTAGTTTCTACGTTAGATCACTGAGCCCTAACATTATGACAGTCTATGTAATAATCTCCAATAAAACGAGAGATCTGATCTGTTTCCACATATTACTCACACAAGATATCTGTGCAAATTGAATGGATTCGCACAAAGGCAAAGAGCTCTCCCACTAAGTTTTACCCTACATTATAACAAAAACACTGAATGCCACCTCCCCCAAGTTGCCCTCTCTTGCAGATTTCTTGACCACTTTTACACTCTACAGAGCATCTAGGGTAATTTCAGTTCATGAACAATTCAACGTGAAACATCCCCTTTTCCTCCATTTATGTTCTCAGCTGCCGAGTGTCCTGGATGCGACTGAAGATGGCATCTGCTTTTAGAAGAAGTTGTAGCTTAAGTGGTCTGGTGGAAAATACAAGACGGATGCATGAAAAATGTAAAAAAAAAAAAAAATGTGTTTGGGTCACTTGCCTTTCAGCTTTTTCTTTAAACTGAGCTGAGTCTGCTTTTTTGACTCACTCAGCCACAAGCGACAACAGCTAAGAAATGGTGTCGGGGAAATAAAGTCATTTTCTACTCCTGTAACAAGAAAAAAAAAAAAAAAAAGCGACACCTGCTTAACTTTTTCCACATCTGTCATGGTGAAGACGACATGTTTGAACACTGGAGGCTCATCTAAATTAAGTAGATTTGTAATTCTGTCTGAACAAAAATTAAACTATCTGACATTAATCTCTCACGCAAATTGTCTTAATTGGCTTGTTAGGCTTTCTCCGTCTAACTCATTATCCTCATTAATTCTCCAACTTTAACGCAATCTTTGCTCCAAGCATGACAACTCCAGCCTCTGTTTGACCCTTCCCCCATCCAATCCACATTTACAGGGCAGCAAATGGACACAAGTCCATTTTCTGCCCTCTTTTTCCACTCTGCTGTTCATAAATAAAACATTGGTGCGTGTTGTTAAAAAAAAAAAAACAGAACAAAAAAAAAAGGGTATAACAAGTGCTTTCACTTCTAGGGCAATGTTCTGTAACCTTAGTATCCGATTACAAGAAGCTCTGGTCTGCAGGCCTGATGCAATTAAATATGCACACAAAGAAATGCCTTTCTGTGTCCCGTTGAACGTTAAAATCCACTCTGCAAGTGTCCCAGATATGGTGCGGGGTGAGGGTGTTTGCAAAGTATGCAGAATGTTTCATCTAATGTTGGAAGAGTTTTGCTATGATGTAAAATTGCTGGAAAAAAGTTTTTGAATGTCTCATTACTAAAACATTTGAAAATATAGTGCATGCACAAAAATGAGGAAGCTACAAAAACTGACCCATAAACTAACCTGATCAGTTAATATTCACTCTTTGGTTTCTCAAGAAACCAAAGATTGAACTTAAGGAAACAAAATAATTAAACAAAACAAAACCAAAGAATAGATCATTAAGGATTGGAACAAAGAGAGAGGGGTCTATAATTACTCCGCCTTGGACATCTCTCTATTTATAAACCACAATCATGTACAAAATTATTTCTAAGAAAAACTATTTATATAAATATTTAATGTCAGATTTAAGAATTCAGAAAAGCTTAGACTTTAGGCTTGTCAATGGGGAGAAATAATCCATGTAAAGTTATGCACCACTTGGTGATCCCAATCTCAATGACACTGACCTGTCCAGCGTTGGCACACAGCTCTGTGGTACTTATGTTGATGATCATGCATTGCAGCAGTGATGTCATTGGACTCTGCTTTGAACAGTATGCATGTATCTTGCCAGCAGGCAAAAGCGTTGACAAACAATATAGACGTAAAGAGACTACAATTTAATGTGGTGTTACACTTATTAAAATCAAAACCGACCTGGTTTGTAAAACAAATCATTCATTGTTTTGACCAATCATTGCAGCTTTACTGCCAAAAGGTCAAAAGTCTGGCCATTTAAGGAAGTTGACTCTGAATGCAGACTGCAAGATGCTAAGAGAAGTCTCCAAAAATCAAAACATATTATATTTGGTTGTAGCGCAGACTTTTGCTACTGTACATGTCTGCACAGCCAAAAAGACAATGGATGAGAGTGAAACTGACTTTTTTGAACATCAGAAAGAAGAGAGAAGTTACTTAAGTCTCGCATAAACCAAATACAGCATTCAAGGTAAACAACCTCATGTCAACTCTCAAGCATGGAGCTAAAGGTGTCATGGTTTGGAGAGTCTTCAATAAAAAGCCGTTATTGGACAAAAGTCACAACAAGCGTGATTAACAGTTTGTCACAAGCCAATAAAAGGGACAAGCAATGAGAGGGAAGCTGATCAAAGTCTATGAGAATCTTGAAAGAAAACCTGTTGGATGAAAAACACCCAAGACCGCAATGGAGGTTTGCCTAAAAATTCACCCCCCAAAAAATTCACCTTTTCATGTTCAGGCTTAGAATGGTCCAGTCAAAGTCTAGACCTAAATACAATCTGCTGTTCAAGGTCATTCATCCATCCAATATGTGTGTCAGCATTTTCATCAGTTGATGTGTGTCTTTTTGCAGCGGTACCTGCTAATATTTTCAATACTACAAACCTCAAAACCAGCAACCGTTTTATACCAACTAACAATCTTCAGCTATTAAAAACTATTACTGATGGATTTAATGGATTTAATATTCTAAAGTGAAATCGATTTTAATTTTTTTTCTGGATTTGGCTTTATGTGACACCATCATCACTCTGACCCACCTGATGTATTAATTTGTATTTCTGTCAGCCATAAAGCTGCTATAAGTGCACAAGCCTATCCTGCTATTTGATGATTGTGGGTAAATATTGCATTTTTCATGCTTCACTGTGTGTAATTAAGTCTTCCCGCTGCAAATATACTGTTCTCTGAGACTGTAATAAAAGCTGAGCTGCGCTTGTGGTGATTAGTGGGATTGGGAGTTTTATGTCCTCCAGGGATGAAACCCGGCTTCCTAAAAAAAAACTTTATTGGTTTTGGTTATGGAAACATGCCAATGAGGATAATGGAATAAATTAAAAACTCTATAAAAACAACGATTCTTTCAAAATTCATCCAGGTAGTGGTGTGGGAGTTCATTGAAACTTTATTGCTGCTGATTTCAGAGCAACTTCCTACTTGTTGTGCGACAAATTTTAAGACAAGGAATATAGTTGATAAAGTAGAGAAACAATGTATATGCAGTGAACAGAGTGGGGATGTTTCAGTATGTACACAGTAAGCTACATCAATCTCAAACGTCAGAACTGGCTAAACCTTTGACCTCTGCTGTCTTATATAACAACACAGCTCCCAGCCTAAGCAGCCAGACTTGTGTCTCATCTACAACTATAAAACTTCCAGCGTATACCTTTATTCTGTTTTTTTATTTTTATTCCACCATTTGCTTTATTTATCAGACAGTGACGAAGCAAGTCAAGAATTGGACAATTCTTTCAAGGTGAAAGAACATGTTGCTCTTTCCTAAACTAGACTCCAATTCAATTCAAGTAATTCAACATTACATATTTCTGTAAGGTTTGGATGAAGTGAAGTTTGCAGAAGTGGATAAAGATGTTATACTTTAAACAGTCACACAATTATCAAACGACTTGAGGAATAGCAGTCCTCAATTTTTAGCTATTAGACTGTGTTTTTGGAAATAGTCTTAAATATCCACTTTCTCAAGAGTAAGCCTTTAAATAATTAGTTATGTATGTTAATAGTTCCCAGAATCTGTTCTTCTGGTAGGATAAACTGGAAGCTAGGATAAAATGGAAAGTAACAAGTACAGTAGATCCCTGGTATCCCTGGTATTCAGCGGGGTTAGGCTCCACACCACACCCAGCCTAAACCGCTAAGCTCCATTAAACCCCATCTAGAAACCCTTATAACTGCCTATTTTAATAGTCCAACACATCAAATATACTTTAATATGAATTTATATGTACAGTGGAAACCATCTTGGCACTACAGCAGAAGCTAAATATCAGTTTCAATTTATTTGAGCTTTTAAGGGTGTAGCCATTAAGCCATAAGGAAAATAAATGGTGCTCCTTATGTAGCTGCTGCGCAAACACCAGCCAGTGATGTCAAGTAGCCTGAACTGACGGATTTTTCTGTGTTGATGGTTTAGCTGTCGAGACCAAAGACCTGACTACCTCTACTGATCCAAGTCAGCTGGAGGGAGTAGTGAAACAGCACTGCTTTTTAACACGATGCATTCAGTTGTGCCATAAACAAAAAGACTGAAAGAATTACTAACGACAAGAACATCTGCAGTCAAAAGTCAGGCGTCATTCTGCCGGCTAAAAATACCACAGCAGGATAAGCGTCACTAAACGCTCCATGAATAAGATTACACAGGAGAATGGCTGATCATTAGGATGAATGAGAAACACTTAAGCTCACATTGTCCTTCCTGAATCATAATGTCGGAGAGAAAATCTCTTAAGGCGCAGAGTACGCTTAGTGAAAAAATGGGAATTAGAATCTGAAAAACTGAAAAATAAAAAGTTAAACAATAAGAAACTGAACACACTCCCTTAAATAAATGAATTTAGAAGTGCGATAACCCAAAGCATTTACATTTCTCTGCAGGAAAGACAGAAAACCAAACACCTCCTAGGGATGGTATTTTAGAGGCATTTCTTAAAAGTAATCTTATAAAGTATCCTTTTGCAATCAAATTCTTGTGATATAATTAGCCTCCTTGACAATAATAGCATTCAATCTATTGTACATTCATCTTTTTTGTTTCCATCAATCTTCTTCAGCTTATCTGCGATTGGAGGTAACGATTGTAGGAGGAAAACCTAAACTTTCCTCTCCATCTTGACATTGGAATAAAAACTTCTGTATATTTTAACAGATCCAGTTGATGTAGAATCTAGAACCAGACTCAAAGAGAGCCGTCTAACTTTTTCCAAGTGGGAAAAGTTGACCTATTTAAACGCAGTTATAGGCTACTCCAGTGAGATAAGATGCTGCATAGATTTTGTTAAATAAATATGAAATTACTTTGGACTGTATGTGCATGTGGTACATTTTATTTGCTTTTCCTTTGGCTTAGGATGTGTCTGGGTCCCTGGGGCATGCACTGTTCAGACCCAGCTGGTCAGAATGATTTGCTTCTATTGATTTCTTTGACTGTAATAAAATGATTCAAGAACTGGTGGTAGTCTTCCCAAGAGATAGGTCAGTGGGTGAAAGCTGTATGATACTAATACAGCCAAGTCACTGTCTAGCTTATAGCTTCTGTATGAAGCTACAACAGCAAAGCAGTTGGATTCTCTTAGATTGACATAAAGTTCAAAAGTAAAACATAAAAAACAAAGGCAATAAAAATATTAAATTTTTTTGTAGCTTCCTCTTGCTAATTTTTCTAGGCTCATTCTAACATTTCATGAAATAAACCTCGAATGCAAAGTCAGAAAACTGCCAAAATGTACAAAGTGCCTTTACTAAATAGCAGCTTTTATAAAGGTCTCGAAACTGTACTAATAATTTAAGTGTACAATGGCCAAAGCTGCAACTTAATCCAACAATGTGAGTGTTTGTATTAAAGTATTAAAGTTTTACTTTTTCTACACTTCTTATAGAAAGACTTGGTATTGCTTCAGTTATTCTGCAATTCAGATAGACTGCTGAAGAAGACGCTGCCCACTTTTTCTCACTCTCCATTTATGCATTGCAATTTGCAATTATTGCTCCTATTTATTTTGTCTTTCAGAGATTCCGTGGTTTCATTATCCCAGGACTCTTGGGTGGGTGCTTTCTTTTTGTTTCGCTACTTTGTGGATGAAGCCATTTAAGGTGCAATTGCTACCATACATGTACTACTATGTACTTTTAGTGTTACTGTGTGTTGCCGTCTGTTTTCTGATTTACATGACTGAGCTGCTGCTATATTTCTTTCCCATAAAAACACACCTAGTTAAATTTTTCTGAATATATCTATGTTCCTTGACTTAACTGATAAATATAGATATTAAAGTTGTGGTCACAAATTACAGGGACAATGATTCAAGTGATTAAGCCTAAAAACAGTAATATTTTGATTGCTTCTTCTAAAAAGTCTTGTTATGGGTTCAATTTCAAGCCAAATATTAGATCTAGATGTTATTATGATGTGCGCTAGAGGAAAGAGGGGACTGAGTCAGCAAACAAAAACTCCTAAAGTCATGTGATGGTTACAAAGAAGCATTTATCTACTGATACAGCAAAACCAGATGTGCAGATGTGTCAGTTCAGCTGTGTCTCCTTCAAACTAAGACTTCAGTGGGACATGTGCACAGGAAAGACATGCTGTGTTTATTCATGTTACATTACACTTTATGCTCTCCCTTTGGCGAGGGTTCAATAGGAATGTCTCATTTTTGAATCACCAAACAACTTCAGTCAGCTTTTGGTTTGAGGGAGATGCTGATGCTTCCTCTGAAAGCTGTTTGTCTTCGCTGCGAAGCAAAGACGAGGGAAGGAAGTTCAAATCTTAAGGGTGCAACAAACACAACGGGTTAGTGCATCATTTGCATACGTGATTAAAACTGGTTACACGTCAAAAGGGGAGCTGGAGCCCTTAGCTTGACTTTCTGCAGCACTGAGAGGTGACGGGAAATTGAGGGAAGAAAAAAAGTGACGATCATAAGCTAGCAGAATATTAGTGTTTGCCGGAAAATGAATCTCTTGAGAAGATACAGCTGAAAATGCAAGACTGATGAAAGCGGAGCTGATATCTTTTATGAAATAAGCTCTGTGGGATAACAAATGTCTCCTACGGCAGGCTGAATTAAACTTGCGACTCTATGAAAGCAGCCCGTCCCCAGTATAAATTATAAGCAGGGACCGTACAGGGATAAATGGATGGATGCGCTGCCATATGAAGCATAGGTAAGAGACGCGGAGAGTGAGGGAGACGTGTGATTTTATGTGTAAGATGAAACAGCCAGCTTGAGTGTTCATGTTGGCGACCTACCCTGCACTGATCACCGACCAAATCCCTTAGGAGGATTATCCAGACTCAAATCAAGAAAATCGTACAACTTTAAGGGTCAACAGCACAGTGAGAAAAAGACAAATGAGGAGGAGGGGGTGGCTGAAACGCGTCTCAGCCTCATAAAAAATTACCTTTGTGATGTTTGTAGTTAAAATTAAAACAAATTCAACACTATGGATATACTTGCAAGGTGCTGAATAAAAAAGTTATTGGAAAGCAGTAAAAAGCACTAGGTGTGAAAATGATTAAGTGTATTAACTGTTACAATTTTGCATTTGTATGCAGTCTGTAAAGACATGATGCTGGGGAATCTAATGTTGTTGTTTTTTCACAAAATCACCTGCGCCACTTTAAATGCATCTTGCTATTATAAGTTACATAGCTTTAACATATTTTGTTATTTAATTGAATTATTAAAAATTGAATGAATTTGCTGAGAAAATGCCTCCATAAACTGAATCTATAGTCGTAGTGAGATCTGTGTTCCAAACCTTTTAGCGCAGTCTGGCTACAAATAGAGGCAGGATAGTTTAAGACTGAAAACAAAGGTCAGCCTAGAAGCCAAAGAGCCTGTTTATCAGCGTCAGACATGATGGATTCAGCTGAAAATCCTAAACAATGATGGACAGAAATTCCTCAAAATGACACTGAAAAATAATAGAACAAAGGATGACGGGATTGACAGGTGGGATTCATCACTGCGATGTTGCTCATTAAAGCCCCAAGTTAATTTGATCAAAGTGCCTGTCTGGGATAATACACAAGTAAAATCTCATGATGTCTTGTGAGCCCTATTAAAGCAACTAATGGAGCCACAGTTTAATGAACTCTGTTCTAGATCCCACAATGACTCACATGGCCTGGTAAAATCAGGAGCCATTGTTGACGCTGCGTTGTGACAGAAGCTTGACATTCCAGGCGAAAAGGCTGAAAGATGCGGAGCATCTCCTCCATATCAATGCAGGTGGAGCTAGTGGAGTTTTCCCAGATCACAGAAACAAGCTCTCTTAAATCATATAACCAATAATCCCCCTTAGGATGACGTCATGAACATTTAAAGACTTCTGCTGTTAATTTAAAGGAATAAAAATTGCTAGTTGGAGTCTTCTTCACCTGAAGTCTGAACTCTTATATGTAATGAAAAAAAAAGGCTAATTTATACCAGAATTTTGTGACTGTAGTGTAAAATACAAAGATATGAGAGATGAATAGAGATCAAATAGGGATAACATTATAACAATGGGGATACAAGTGGATATATTCAGTATAAGTTGGTGTAATTTGATCCAAATGCTAACATGATATCATAAATGTGCCAAGCACCCACCCAGCTAACAGTTAACGTTGTGATGATTGTTGGACGAATGTTTGCGGTCGTCAAAATGAAACGCCAACAAACCTTGTTGGACATCGTCTGTCAATGTTCTTATAAAAACGTCCAACAGACATTCAGACAAAGCTCAGACAACACTAGAGACGTCAACTTTTTCTACCAAGACAAACATAACAAAAAATAAATAAATTTAAAAAAGTAACGGTCATAAAGATATTAAAAAAGATATAAAATCCGATTAAATAAAATCACTGGAAATTTTTTTATATTTTTTTCTCCACACTGAGAAAAACTCAACACAAAGCAGCAAACCAAGAACAAATCAAGCATCGATGTTTAGTTACTTAAGTTGGGGGACTTAAGTAACTAAACATGGCGTGGTTGTTAAAGAAACTGCTGATCTTCTGGAATTTTCACACACAACTATCTTGCAGGTTTACAGAGAATGGTCCCAAAATAGAGAAAATCTCCACTAAGAGGCAGTTTTGTGAGCAAAAATATCTTGTTGATGTCAGCCGAGAATAGGCACACTGGTTCGAGGTAATAAAAAGGCAACAGCAACTCATAAATACTTTCTCAGACCAAGGAGCTCAAAATACCATCTCTGAATGAAAACATGCTCAACCTTTAAGCAGAAGGATTACTGCTAATAATAAGAAAATGACGCTGGTCAATAATAGATCAAGTTGGTGGTGGTAGTATAAAAGTATAGGATATTCTTGGCTGACTTTGATGACCTAATCAGAATAATTTGAATCCCCTAATCTACAGTATATGAGTATTGTTTCTGACCATGTCTAAATCATAACATTACAGTAGATCCATTTTCTTATGGTGACTTCTAACATAATTACTTGAAACTTGCCAGTGAGTGTAAACAAAGTACAGATTTGATGAGAAAATGTGAGTATTTAATGGATATCATCCAATTCCACTTCAGAAACAGTTTTAACACTCAGTTCTTGAGCTATAAAATAGAAATTTTACTTGATTTTATTTGACACTACCAATGTTGAAAATGTAATTTAACTCCAAATATATTAGCTTAATAGTGAATTATAATCCCAAGCATTGTCATATGGCATTGGTACAATGGAACTCTGTCCTCAGAAGTAGCAACATGCATTTGGCACACATTGCTGAAACCCAATACACTGAACACAAACAAGCAGTGCTGGCTAGTTTCCCTGCCAAAAGCCAACACAATGAAGCCAAGAAATGCCCCATGCAGCAAAAGCTGGTACAGTTACTGTGTCTTTAGGACTCATAGACTGGCATCTTGAAAGAGACGGACTGGATTGATTTTCTTGAAACTAAGCCATACGTGAATCAACAAATATCAACATTTTCCACGATTAGAATTGGCAGAAGACGAAACATGTGCTGGTGCTGTTTAATTTCCCATTTTATGATGAACGATTCATTTCCACTGTAGAATTGTGATCATAAAGTTCTTTTTGATGTCTACAAATCAGTTTGTGCTTGTACACCAAGTTACAAACCGTCATCATGACATGCTAGAGATGCACACCAGCTGTCTGGAACTGCAAAAGTCTAGATAAAGGGTGTCATGTAAAAGTGGGTTTGGGAATCTTCTGCATGGCTAACACACACACAACAAAAAAAAATTGGAATTGCTTTCCTTTGAGAAAAACAAGGGTTGGGGAAATACTTCTGCATAGAAATTGCAGCTATTAATGCAAATGAGATATCATAAGGAGGAATGATGGGAGTACATCCTCTACTGTTCTCCTCAGTGCGATGCTGTCATCTAAACATGATATGGTTTTCTATTTTATGTGCCGTTTGGAGGGGGAAATTTATCACTCTGATCATTTCCACAGGAAAAAGTGGGTGAGAATCGCTTTATACTGTGATCACAATGAGCTTTAAAAAAAAGATAATAATTTTTAAACTATTTTCTGGAACAAAGAGAACCTTTTGAACTAAACCTTCATAAAGCAATCTTTTATTGTAACCATATATAAAATATTTAAAAGGGGAGCTAAACATCTTTACTCATATCATCCACATATGTTCAAAAAGTTGCTTTGGATGCTGATGCTGTGGGTAGGAAGGATCTCTGAAAGCAGTCAGTGTTACAACAAAGCTGAAGAGGCCTCTGACATAAGATTGTTGATGTCTGACAGTCCTATGACTGTCATGATGCGCTAACAGCTGACTTTATGGCCAGCAAAGATGATATTCCATTACCAACTCCTCAGGGATTTGAGACTAGAGTTCAAATAATATTTGGGCTTCTGAAATATTAAGCAACTACTCCCAGTTGTAAAAACAAAAAAATGTTGTTATGCATTGTAACAATTGTACAAAAATTAAAAAGTAAGCGCAAAAATCCTTCCAGCTGCACAGCATCTAAAACAAAGGGGAATAAAAATGATCTAAAACAAACAAAAAAATCTGTGATATTTAAGAACATAACACTTTTTACCATAAAATTCTAAAAATATTTTCACAGAGCCTTGATTTTAAGATTATGAGCAACTCAAGGTTAAGGGATAAGTTCTCACCAAAGGATAAACCCTCTGTATAAGGTCACACAACAGCATGTCAAAACAGATTTAAGTCTGTAGTTTCAATAGGCCACTCCAAAATCTCCATTTTATTTTTGAGCCATTCTGAAGTGGACATGCTGGTGTGCTTTTGGACACCGTTCTGCTGCATAACCCAAGTGTACTTGAGGTTAATGTCGAACTGATGACAAGATATTATCCTTGAGGACGTTCCACAAGACAGCAGACATCATCAACAGGCAGGATCCATCACTTAGGGGAAGTCCTCAGTGACAGGTTAAGGCAAGTTAAAAGATCTCAAAAGCAACTCTCAATGATTAAAGGAAATTCAAAAGCATAAGAGAAACAAAATCATTGAACTTTATCAATCTGAAAAGAACTACAGCAATATTTTTTAAAATAGAAGAAATCTTTTGGGGGTAAATATTTTCTGCACCACTGTAAGTAGAGGTGAAAACGTCTCAAGAGGGATTCATCCCCACCATCTTCAAACATCCTTGTATTTTCAGTAATAGTGTCATCATGAACAGGTACTGGTCTGCTGCTTTTATCTGATGTCAAAGCTGTTCCCTACACTTCAAGTTTCTTCATCTTATGGTGAACTTTTTAGATATAGTACAGTTCTGAAGAAATATACATTTTTAAACCGAGGATGCCTTGAATAAATCATGTGAATAAATGATAAAACTCCATTTTATCATTTTATTAATGATACACCCAGATCATTAATACAATTGGGGGGAGTGATATTAAGAAATGCATTCGAGATATTCATTTTCCTGATTGTAATTAGTGTAAAATACACTAATATAAAAAGCACTTTAAGCTTCTAAAAATGTTTTAAAATTCCATGCATGCACTCACCCGGACTGTTTTGGCTTTTTGGAGAAGCCAAACATGTCCACATGCTCCTGTTACGGAGCTCTGCGTCCCAAAGCTTAGGTGCTCCTCATCAGCATTCTAATCCACATCTGAATCCCTTCAACATTTTACGACCGAAAACAATCCAGTGCCAGCCCAGGTCCACATCTGGAGTCAACAGAAGTCTGCTGAATACAGAAATTTCTTTGCATTCATAAAAATGAACTGAAATGGAAGCGAGAAAGGACCAACGAGTCGCTAGGTCCGGCGGACGGACAGTTCCGTTTCTCTGTCATCACTCTTCCAAAGTGATGACAGGGACAGCAGGAGTTATCTTCACCTCTCTGCTCTGTCTGGGAAAAGCCTCTCTACACCTGGACGACTGAGGCTGCAGAGAGCGCTCTGTATGTGCTCCACATCCCAGAGCGCGGGGAAGTGTAGCGATCGTAGCTGCAGCAGGGAGGGAGGGCTGGGTAAGGGGGGTTGAGAGGGAGGATCAGACCGGATGGATGACGGATGCTCTCTGGCTGTGGCTCTGTCCTCTGTTCATCTGGGCTGCAAGGATACGGAGACAGGAGGGGAGGTGGGGTACCGATGGTTTGAAATGAGGAGTAAGCGAAGGAGGGGACAACCAGGAGGAAAAGTGTCTTGGCTGTGAGGAGAACGCAACTTAGAGAAATGGACAGTGAATGATAGAGCGGTGTTGGGTTAAAGAAAGCTGATTCTGCAGAATGGGAAGCAGAGATTCATAACAGGTTCTCGTTTAAAAAAAAAAAAACTCCCAATACTAATATTTGACTTTGCATGACCTTTAAAATGGTTAAAACTCCATTTACTTCCGATAAAGCTAATCTTTTTAATTTTTTCTGCCTATTGTCTTTGAACTCTCAAGGACTCCATCGTCTTTCTCTTATCAGCTAAATGTGTGTTTCAGTGCACAGATGGTCCAGCTTTGATAAAATGCTGCGTTCATTGGCCTGGTGCCACAAGTGGCTAAATACCCATCTACCAAACAAACCTCAGTACTTCTAATGGACTTCCTGTGAATGCAAATGAGTTGGAGCAGAGGACATTTTTCTCCATTGCCTTCAGTATGAACGCTAATGACACTACCATTCAACAGCGCTATCACATTCACACGTCAGAAAAGAAAAGTAGTAAGTGGAGATTAGACGAATATCTGAAGTGTCATATAAACTGATGGAAGAAAATTTATTCTGAAAGCTTATTGGTTATCGACTGATATCTTCTGCCTCCACAGACAGCCTCCAATCTTCAGATTAAAAAAGTGGAAACTGTTTTATGACAAAGCAACAACACTGATGAGAAAATCAGTAAGGAAAAAGTAAAAGAAAATCCCTAAAACATCCGTTTTTCTTCAATGTCAAAATCAGGGGTGCACTGATCGCACTTTTCTGGCTGATCACAATCACAGATCCTTAAAGAGGATCTGTGATTGTCAATACCAATTTTTTTTAACCATTAACAATAACATACCAATAAAACAGAAAAAAAGTTGCTAGATTTGTTACTTTTCGCTTAAAAAAAAGAAAAGTCGCTAAATATAGCAATAACGTTGCTAATATAGCAATAGTGGGGTGACCCCTGCTAACTGCGCATGCAAACGTGACCTGGTGGGTCTGAGCAAAGGGGACAGCGGCAGATTTTCAGACCTTTCTGGATAAAATCGGTTTCACATGAAAGTATCGGTTAATCGTAGATTACTCAAAAATAAAGAAATCGTGTTGATTTCCTTGGCTAGAATAAAAAAATCTACCTACAAATGTTTCATGTTAACATGAAATAATTTAGTAGTGTCAATAGACTCTTCATCAGTTTTTAGCACATATAAACATATGAAAATAAATGTTTAGTATGACTTTATAGTCAATGTTTATGCAGTGATCAGACTTTAAATAGGATGGATGTATGGATGGATGAAGCTTTTTGCAAATGGGATATATCATATAATCTGCTAAGACAAATATTTTTCCAAACTTTTTACCTAGATTTGGAAAGTGTTTAAATCTAATCTTGTATTTTTCAGACTGCACAAGAGTCTATACCTAACGACTTATGAGGTTCAAGTCACTAAACTTGCAATTTCTATGTATAAACATCTGTTTAGTGAGCATGGAGCAATTTAATCTGGCATATTCAAGTGGAGCAAAAGAAGATTAAAACATTCCTAAGGGATTCTCACTGGCATAGCATTCCATAGACTAGAAGAAGACCTTGTATAGATAATTTGATATAGAAGTAAAAATAAAATAAGTGTCTATCTTGCTCTCAGTGCAAAGCCGGCAACTTAATCAGGCAACTTTTAGTCAAGTTTCTTTGATAACTGCTTGCAGCGTGTCCCCACAAGGCACACGCTGCAAGCACCTCCATGTTTGGAAACATATTAAACACACACTTCTGTGGGTGGCAAGACAAAAGGACCCTTGTTGCCCTCTTATAATTTCAAACTGGTTAACACCCAAACCAATCTCTAGAAATGACAGAGACAAATGAGTGTAGGCCCCCTTATCTGTCAGTAAATTCAATTTCCTGTCTGTATTTTATTGTTGATATAACTTGTTATAGGACATTATGCATCCCTGGCAGCTTCCCGGTGGACGTTTTCAGGAATTCATCATGATACTGCTTTTGAAATTATGTGAATTTGAAAGATGAATAAATCCAATATGTTTCCTCTCAGACTGTTGCCCAAATTGGGTAGACATCGACGGTATATGTCAAGGCAAATAAATAAAGGCAGAGAGCTAAATGATAGGAACATAAAATAAAAACCGAGGCAAATACCAACTTCTTAGTGCATTTGATGGGTTATAATCATAATGTCATCTGGCTTTAGATTAAAGAGAGTGAGAAAAGTTACTGAAAAAGTATTTGCATATTTTGAATTTATAGGGTAGAAAATGCAAAGAAGACAAAAGGTTCAGTCACCGACATGCTTGGAAAGACTCAAGACATAAAGGAGAGTGAATGAACTTTCACCATGGTCTACAAATTTCAATGATATCATGAATTATGTTCGGAAGAGATGCAAAAGGGGTGAAAACTAGGTATTGATTGCCTACAATGTTTCCCACCAATCTTTGAACTTGTTGCGGGGTGCCACTGTAATAATCACTTTCATGAAAAATTAAGAGGAGACCTCAGGCAATTTTAATTTGATTCTCCAGATTTAATCTTAAACTGAATCATAGTTTCTGTTTCATGCTATCAGTCTTATTGAAAAGTTGGGGAAAGAGCAACTGAGTTCACCAAAAGTCACACGCTGAGGCAGAAATGCATAATGAATGTGAACGAGAACTAAATAGATGGTTTATTAAATAAGCGGAAGCTTTGCTCTTAATAAATGAAGCACTGGGGGGACATGTAGATCTTTATCATGGAAGCTCATAATTTTCTTCTCCACGTCAACTGACTATTGTTCCAGTAACTTAAGCTTTCCCTTCTCAATGGGTCTTCCAGTACAAATGATGAAAACTGGACTTTGAAACCAGCCGCAATGGGATAAAGAAGTTTAAGGAAAATCCTAAAGATGTTTTCTAGTAATTTGTGATTACTTGTGTGATTATTTGTTACTATTTCAAACTAGAGAGAACAGTTTATTACATGTTGTGGTACTAAATACAGAAAACAAAGTAACTTGCAACGAACAACAACAAAAAAAAAACCATTTCTTTATCTTATGTACTAAACAATAAAAGAAGATACTAACAAATAGATATTTATTGAGGTACAAATTGATAGCAGTGAAAATACGCTATCTGTGAAACTTTTCCTATGTTTGTATCCATGGCAACCTATTGCACTCTGAATATATTGCATATTTTAAGTGTAGAGGGCTTGTTTTCAAATTTTACTCAGTTTGATTATAAATACAAAAAAATGGTACCCCAAGACATTCTTTGTATTCTCATTACATGTCAATAATAAACTCAAGCCATTAGGAGTCATCCAAGGCGCCGGAACAAAGATGCAAATGGCAGAAACTGATTTAGGGATAATAAGGACTGCAGTCTTTATAGCTGATAGAAAGTGATGGTGGAGCGGGCCAGAAGAACTCATTTAATCCTAGGTTGCACCACATATTGGAGATACAGAAAATATTAAATCTTAGTTGTAATCTGAAGTGGTTATTTAGTAAGCGTATTTCTTGTTACCTTAATTTTCATAAACTGCAATAAACAAGACCTCCATGTGTGGGATCTGATAATATTAAAATAGCTTGATCTTATTACTAAAGTGAATTCTGTCTTGGAAAAGGCTATCTACTTGCAATCACAATGTGACTTTGTAAAGTGTAATAAATATATGCTAATATTAATCAGAATATCAATTTATTCAACAGGAAAAAGGTTTGAGTGCTTCCTGCTGATTAGGGGTCAGTCTATATATCAAGTTCAAGTATTTTGGTGTTTTATTCACAAGTAAAGATGGTATTGAGCAGAAGAAGTATAGATTGTTTCTGGTCCATCTATTTTCCAACCTTGATCCATTGTCAATAGAGAGTAATCATGACGGACGGAAAGATTTTGAATAGAGCTTATAGTTTAAAAGAAGTCAGTTGAGGTGGCTTGAAAACCTCATGGTAGACCCAGAACATGCTGGAGGGACTATGTATTCCTCTTGGAATCAAGTTTTCCTTCCTGTTATGCAATCTCTAATAGAGAAGGAATGACGGATGGTTATTTGTACCCCAAGATATTAAGATAACTGCTTTTACCTTAACGCTTTATGTATATTTTGCAGACCAATAAGGACTGCTCATCTACCCAGCTAGCAAGTTTCTGCAACAAAGAAGCCATCACAACTTTTACATTGTTCATGCTGAAGCATTTTGGGTACAAGGCAGAAAAAGGAATCAGTTCCAAACTATAGATACAGCCAGGTGCAATGTTTCATAAGCACACACACTGCTGCTACCTTACAACACTGAACTAATGGACCCTGCAAATGACCCACAACAGAAAACCTTTCAGAGAGTGACCCAGGCATCACTGTAGCTTTATATCCATGCCAAAACAGTTCATGGCTTCACTGTATTGTTTAATGGAAATTAATTACAGCCCTTTATTTAAATTTATGAGCTTGTTAGCACGCTTTCCTTCATTTCATGGCGGGTGTCCGATCTTGCCACCAAGTTGATTTAAAACAGCAGTGATCATTACTGGGGAGGACAGATAGGAACGCCAGTGGCATCTCACTCCTGCTTTGTGTCTCACTGAGATAGCAGGAGAAAAGCAGTCGACGTGCCTTTGTCCACTAATGAATAACAATATAGCCCAAGGTCACCACCGGAGAGGAAGCGACTGTGTGAGTGAGAGTGAAAACTGAGAAAGACGAAGAAAGACTTGGTGTTGGATTATTATATCCCACATTAGTATTCAGCGGTCCTCGTACTTCACAGACAGTTGGAAGATGTGTAGAGTTTATCATTAAGATTTCCTTGGGTGTGTGTTTGAATGTGAGTACTGGCCTACTTTTCTCCCTCTCTTTTAAAAAGGGAAAAATATTAAATGTTGACCAACATAAAAAAGACGCTTCCATCTAATGATGGGATGTTGCTTCAAACGGAGTAAACCTATGTGGATAATGTGCTATGTACTTATGAATATCAATTAGCCATTACAATGTTTACTGTTAACCTTGACTGAATTATAACAAAATGTACTTTCAAAACAGAAAAAAAGAAAAAGTCAATTCTATCTACTAGATACAGTATCTAGGGATGTAACGGTAAATAAGCGTCATGGTTCGGTTTGCAACGCAGTTTTACAGTCACGGTTTGGCGCGTTTACGATTGCTTCAATCAACAGAAACAAATAAAAAAAGATGCCACTATGGAACTGACTGGAGTTTTATTTTTTATTGAAGGACGAGCAATTATAGCGACCGGATGGATGAACTGATTATACAAATATAAGAGAATTTATAAATACCCTAGTCCATTTTGTGGTTTAGGGATTTTTGCAAAAATTTAAGAATAAAAACTTCTAAATTACTTGTTTTGATATAGTTAGACAACCTAGTCTAAGCTGAAATACCTACATGCTATTGGCCGAGACATCAATGCATATTAAGTTATATTTGGTGTCAATTATTTAAAAAAGCCAGTAGTAAGCGTCTTTACAGAGACGAGTTCACAAATTTTAGCTTTTTGGAGGAAGCCTGTCATCCCTAATTACCACAAGTCCCAGGGGTTCGCTCTACTTTTGGTGATTCAATTATAACAGTTTTAATCACTGTTTGGTTATGTATAAACACCATTAAGTTGATTTCTCCAAGTGTTCAAGATCCTGCCAATTGTAATCATCCAGTATGATTTTCAGTCACAGTGTTTGATGTTTTATTAGTGCACTGCTCCATTCACCACCTAGTTTTAGGGCTTACATCAGATTTACTAGTTCTTTGGTTTGTTTATGAGTATTAGTAATTGTTCCCATGGGCAGCAAAGTATTATATTCCTGTCTTCTGACATAGACACTATAGACTGTATCAAATGGGTTAGTTGAGATTAAATAAGCTGAATCCTTGCAGTTCTTCACTGTAAGGCTTTTATCTACTTATCAATTCCAGACAGTATTTTCTTGGCCTAAGAGTACATAGTATAGATCCTGAGGCACTTCTTATTTTCCGCTATAGTGACACACACTCAGAAACACAGGGAAAAAATGACATTATGCTGGTGATTGAGGAAGAAATAGCTTATCATCTTGAGGAAACATGAGGCACAGTTGTGCTGAAAGACCCCTGATCTTAAATTGAGCCACACCCCACACTTACAGCACTACAATGTAAACAACACTTTTGACCAGGATCCAAATCTACACATAGGTATTTTATAGACATTAATGTTTGACAAACGTGTGAATTTTAGGATAACTACAAAATCAAACTACATTAACTACGGACTGCCTTCACAAGCAACACTTTTTCAATTTAATTTAATAGGGTTGTGTTTTACTCTTTGTTTTTTATTAAGTGTTCACTTTTACCGACTTATTTATTTATTTTTTTTTATTTTAACCCTTTTATCTTAAGTCTTTCTGTAGCCAAGAGCCAATGCAAAATTAGTCTAGATTATAAATGCTTAACTGTCCAGTGTTTGTTCATATTTAGCATTTGTTCCTGAAGCTAAAGATACATGCTTTATTTTTCCCAGAATGCAGCAGTGCAGGGTCAGTCTTTCTTGGCCAGCTCCCTGATATTACAGGAGATAAAGCAAACGCTGGCCTTTGCACGCACACATGCACGCACGCATACACAAACTTTACATGACTCGTCCAAACAATGAGATCATAGAATTTAATTCCCGCACCCTGTTTTAATCCAACAAGCAATCTCGCTGGGTCTTTCTTTTCCTTATGACGCAGCCCTAATCTGATAGGGCAGACAACCCTAGCACGGGAGGGGCTGGATTGGGAAAAATAGACTAGACTAATATGCGGAATACAGGCGATGTGTGGACAGAGGGCATCGCTAAGGGATGGACAAAAATGGGGTTGAAAGACTAAAACATGATGCAGTCGATGCGTTTAAAATAAACATCAGATGGAATAGGAGTGAAGGGTGACGTAATTATGAATAGCTCAATAGACTATTTTACAGCCACACTTTACACACAAATCTGTCAAAATCTGTACAGTCAGCGAAAGAGGACTGACGCCAAGAGATGTCTTTGTGATCTATGAAATTTAGAAGGTAGAGTTGGTAAATATTAAAAAGTCAAAATGTGGAATATTGAAAGATTCCTACCTAGTAAACCTGAATGCCAAAACACAAAAAACCAAACAAGAAAAAAAAATCAAACAGTACTCCAATAAAGTGAACCCCAGCTTATTGACATTTCAGTATTTGTGGCTTTTTTTATTATTCATAGAAAAGTTACCAATTCTTTGATTTTTTTTCCCATAGCATATTCCTAAAATATTCAAAAGGAAATATAGCAATTCTACTTCCAGTAGAGCGTATTAATGTATATTACGTAAGTCTTAGATGTATCGTAATTTTTTGTATTTTAACGACAAAAGACCTAACAGTTCAAAACTTCATGCTGACCTGCCCTCACTAAATAGGTACATGACTCGTGCAGCAACAAATTGCGGTGAAAGGCTGGACTGTAACCTGAAATTCGATTCACATGTTGGCCCAGATGTCAGAGCCAGCTTTTTTTCATTTGCGACATGCCAAAGTATCACCTTTTCTTTCTTCATCACTTTGAGATGTTGCCATTTAAATTAAAACTTAATTATAAATAAAATTTAAAGTCTTTATCACAAATAAGAGGCGTACACTTTTAACATTCACCAGATCTTTAACTTTTATATGCCACGAACGATCATTTTTGACAAAAGTAAAGAGTGCTATGTCGTTGAATCACTCTGTAAAACTTTTTTTTTTTCGTTTGAGAATCCTTCTGGTGCATGCAAATTTGTTTAATTTCCTCCCAGAGCAGCTAAGTTTTTAATCTACTTGGCATACGTTATCTACCTGGAAGCATTCAAACGCTCTCTGATGCATTAAAGCGGTTGACGGCTCCATCTGAGCTTAAACAAATAAAGTGTTTGGCTCGGCTCTACGTTCTCTCTACTCCGTCCTCTATCCCTAAGCGTACTGCCGTCAGCTTGCTGAACGTCCCCCTGCAATTTCGCAGCCTGTCGCAGACATTTAAGAGATAAGGAAAACCAGGCAACAGAAGGAGCCATTTGTCAGCCTCGGAGCAAACCAGACTCCACAAAGGGCATGTATCTTTCAAACAAAACGTGACTGTTGTAAATGCATATTAGGAATGCAGTGTAGATTTCTCTGCTGTACAAGACCTGAGCATGCATCAAAATGTAGAGACGAACGCCAACAAGTAGACGGAACAAATTGATTAAATGCTATTAGCTATTCCTCAGGTCCAGTGTGACATTTAATTATACGCACTCACAAAGCTGAATTTCTGACCAGGGCTTAGAGAGTAACAAAAAAAAGATGTGTGGCTAGTTTGAATATGCATGTAATAATCCTGAAATGATCATGAATGTTTCCATATATATTAAAAAACAAAGCCGTGTCATAAATTTGTTTTACTGCTGTATTTGTTCAATATTTCCCAGTACACATAGAGCTTACAATGCAAAGGAGGCCTGAGGGGTTTCTGCCTGGGCAACAATCTGAAGCTCGCTGCACATGACTGGGCAGTGATCCCAGAGATGAGAGGGAAAAGTGGGAGTGATGGTGGAAGTGTTCTGAGCAGGAGGTGATGTTATAAATAACAGACTGTCCCGGTACACACGCCGAGGGGCTGCAGCGAAGCGTTTCGTGTGTGTTGCACTTCCTTTCCTGTCATATAAACATAGTGACAGAGAAAACACAGCGAGCTCTGTATAACTTTTAAAATATAGGCTGTTTATGTATTTTATGCATATTTTTATGTCTTGACTTGATACGTGATCACTTTACATTGCAAAAGCTCTCATCAGATTGGGAAGACAGCCCTTTCCATGCCACCCCAAAGACTCAACCATTGACTATTGCCTTCCCTTCCAAAACTTTAAAAAGGACGTGTGAAGTCTGAGTGAAATATAGTGAATTACCTCCCATCTGCTACAGTCAGACCATATGTACAGTAAGTAAGTGGCTTTTGGGTTTCACACCAGTGTAAACATGCAGATGCAAGCGTCATGTCATAACCTCATTACATGGAAATGCTGCCCAAACAGCCTAGTTGTTGCCAAATCTGCATTAAGCTACTAAAGGACTGAAGAGTGACACTAGCACATCACTGAAATCTCTGGTTAGGCTCACACCACAAATTTCCACTTAGTGGTTCATAGATTGGTCCACAGGTCCAAACACTCCAGCAGTCAAGTAAGTGGAGATCAAAATCTGCTTCAAAGCATCTTCGTATGAATCACAAAGAGTGACTGAATGCAGTCGAAGAACAAAAACTAGCCGAGAATATTAAGTAAAAATCATCCCAACAACCGACTTCCTTGGTGGTCTAATTTGCAGCCAGGTAGTGTACATCATTTCTATTTCCTTTGCATGACCCAGAGGTATTTCCATGTGACTGGAAGGAAAAAGAGTAAAACTGAAGATGAAAATTCTGCCAGGTTGCTAATCGGTGTGTGACCCGCTTGGCCTACAGACCGTTTTCGTCTGACCTAACCAATCAGAGTCGAAACATTAGAATGTGGCAGGAACTAAAGTGGAGAAGGAGCATATGAAGGATTAAAAACTGAGAAGTCTCAGTACAAACACTTGACATTCAAATCCGTGGTCGACAATGGAACAATCAAATTTAGCTACCAACAAAGATGACAATGTGTCTTTACTATTTAGAAAAGACGAAGAATGTTAGAGAAAATCTACACTACTCAAAAAGAGTGTTATATAGACGTTTAGTGAGACTACAAATGCAGAAATCCAGTCTATCAACATTCATCATTTTGTCAGTCCATCTGTCCATTTTTTGAGTTACATCCATTCACCACTATGTCATTCATACGTCTACGCACCACCAATCCACCCATCCAACTAGGAAAAGGTTCATGTTCTGTTTAACAATTATTTGGTCTTCAACCAGTCAGCTCATTTAGAGAAAATGATTTCAGCTACTTGTATGTATGATCCCCCTTAGAACAAAAAATATTTATTTTAAACCCTCAGCTTCCATGAGAAGGTTTTTGTTTGCTTAAGATACTTTTCCGCATCTCCTAATACTCTGACTTTCATTAAATAACTTATTCCTTGTTAAAGATTTTCCAGAACAAAGAAGATGACTATGGATTTGCGAAATGCCATCAAAAATGAATCGGAATGAAAAGCCGATTCACTTGTATTTGCTTTGTCTGCGGCTGCTGACTCAACAGTCAAATATTTGGAATATCTGTAGCCTGAAAACCAGGAACAGCAGGGGGTACAGATTGTAAGAAAATCAGTCCACGTCTGCCTGTCTGTCAAAATTCATTTGACTTGTTTCCCCGGGCCACATGTTTCCTCACCAATGACCCATCACCTCCTCGCACTAATCCTTAAACAATGATGCTGCGATTCGGCGCTCCTAAATCCTAAAGTTCACCGTTGACCGGCAGCTGTACGGGTCAGTGTGTACAAGGAGAAAAGGAGACAAAAAGCTTATGTCTACTTTTGTCCTCCTCTGTGGGTTCAGACTCAGTTCAAGTAGGTTGTTTATTTCCATTTAGTTAGGATGACTCACAATGTGAGTAAAATGTTTTGTTTTTTTTTCTTCTAGCCTGTAATGTAGACAGCCTTTACTTGCTTATTCATTTTGTTAAAGTTTCATCCTTTTCAACAGGACAACTAAATTACATGAAATGTATAGATGTCATCTTAACTGTGAAAATTAAGGTTGTTAGTTGATCCCCGATATGACCAGGCTAACCATACCAAAGGTATACACAAATGTTTTAAGAAATACAAACTAGAGAGCGCCACTTGTCACTTAAGAGTGTCCAGTAAAATGTACGATTTTATTGGACCAGCATCCTATCAACATTTTAAAAGCAGTGAGCCCCCACACAATCATGTAGCCATACCTCCCAGTAGACAGCTAGCTAAACCCTGTAAAGCCATGAATTAATCTCTATAGGTGCTCAGTAATTACAAGGGGTAATCCTGGGTTCATCCTAGCTCGGAATCACCTCGTCTTTACGTAATGTGCCGCCAGTTCAGTGATCAAGATCACAAAGGGCAATTCTGATCTGAAGCTAGATAGTGAACCTAGCTTAAGAAAATATGCTGTTGAATCTAGTCAGAGGGGTTTCTAAAAATAATGGTGTGGTTTCTAAAAACCTTCTGACCTTCCAAATGTTTGTTGTACAATTTTAGTAATGTCATATATCCTCCCCAGGCAACTTGTTGCCATAGTTGCACTAAATCCCCTTCTGATTGGCTGTTCTATATCTCATGATTTCTTCCCCCATTTAAACCTCTCCTCTTAGATTTATGAAGGTGATCAAAAAAGAATTAGACCATTAAATCGCCTTCCTCCCAAAACATTGGAGTCAAATGTTTAATAACGATTATCTCTTTAATCAGTTTTAATTCCTACATAAATCCTTATAACTTGCAGTTTTTCCTTATTTGTTGCATTTTTGGACAGCAATAGCAATTGACCATTATTGATTAGTCTTAGATGTGATATTTCCTCCAGTCTCTAGTCAACTAAAGATTTTCAAGGTTGATTATTTCACTTTATATTGATATTTTACAAAATCCTGAGTGCAACCATTACTCAGTGGACAGTTGTTTTGGCTAATTAACTTTTATTGACAAATTACAAAACTGAAATAACTTCTGATAATCACACTGATTGAGTATTAAACACACCAATCTGTGATTCCAATCAATTTTTCTTATTCTACCGCAGTCTACTAAAATTGCTAGAAAACTCATTGAATCTTCCTATGCTTATTTTACAATGCATTTCATATTTTTATACAAAAAAACCAAAGGTTATGAAAAAGTGAGATACACATATATTTCTAATGTTAATTTAAAATCTAACAAGCTCTAACAATAATATCCCTAAATGTTTCAACGTCAAAATCAAACCTAACAGACTCAAAACCCCAGATAGGAGGTTTTGATCAAGTCACTCCAGCATAAGCAACCAAAAAAAAAAGAGAAAAGGCTATGATAACTTACTGGAAAGCTGTTAACATTCCCAGTTCGTCATCATCATCACACGGCTCCATCGTTTCTTCCAGGCAATGAAGGAATAATGGGTGGGTGTGAGTGGGATGGAAGCCCCAGCCCCACGACTGCTAAAAGGCTCAGAACATTGGAGAAAGAGCTGCTTCCCTGCTCACAGTCTAACTCCTCCACTGAAAGAAAAAAACAACTCTGAATCTCTTTAAAAAAAAATCCCCAAACTCAATTTTCTCAGTGCGTACATGTGTATGCGTGTGTATGTCTCAGTGTGTGTGTTTTTGTTTTTTTTTTCATTTCTAGTTTGGTGCCAAATGTTCCAGCTTAGCAATGCTGTGCAGCGCCGCTGGTGATGGATTTAGCCGGGGCATCTGGGCCAGCGGGGATAAACTTCATTCACACACAAACACGTGGACACATGAATACCTACATGAAAGATAGCACACCAACACACACCCACACGCACGCACCCACATCAGCAGTGTTATAGAACAGAGGGAACAAAGGAGCATCCGTTAGCTTTCGCTTTTCCGTCACACAAATTTAGATTAAACAAAATTTGACACCAGACAAACACATCCTGTCTTAAAATTATTTTATTTAGCTAATTTAAGGGTTTCATTAACAACACATCATTCAAGTCTAGATGAAGCAAAGCAGCCACAGACCATCACACTACCACCGCTATTGTTTGATTGCTGCCAACTTTGAAGACGTTTAGCGCAATTAGCTTCCCCTAAATTAATTTTTCCAGATGAATTCCAAAGTTTGATATCTGTGTTGAAGTTTTGGTTATATATAAACCACCACAAACCATATATATAAGTTCAGTCCATTTATATAAACCACCACAAACAGTGCAGCTGAAATGTGTGCAAGTTTGTATTCAAAAGTAAGAATCAATGATTATGATTCAGTGCTTTCGTAAAGGCAAAAGCAGGGTGAGATTAAAGCAACAAAGAACCCAATGACAATAGTGCACCTGTCCATGCTGACTACTGGCACTAATATCTCATGAGATGAACAGGGAAAAAAACATGCAAACATCACTGCCCTGTTATGTTGCTCCTTTTTTTAAACTAAGAGGATAAAAGAAAGAAGAATTTTTTTTAAAATCAAAAGTAAAATCATGTCATCTGATCGATGCACATGTAAGTATAAATAAGTATGAGGTCAAATGGCCTTCGTGAAACATTTATCTAATAAAATTTCCTAAAGACTGACACACGGTGCAAGATGGGAATCAAACCTTCAATTTTCCACCATGAACAAAGCTACTTCCGACTGAGCCATCCCATCTAATTTTGAGAAGTAAAAAATAAGTGAAGCTACCAGTCAATGCTGTTATCACTTCATTACTCACATCTCTTTTCACTCTGGACTCTTAAACACGGGGAAGTGATGCAATGTGATGCAAACTCCCAGGTGCCGTAGATTCTCGTTGTTGCCTTGAAAAGTAATTAATCACATCTTATCATTCACAAAGCACCATTACTAGTAAACCAGGCTACAACCAGAGCTGGGTAAAAACCCATTTAAAATCTGTATTTTCATTTGTTCTGCATATTTATGCAGAACAAATGATAATTCTTAGAATTGTATCAGGTAGACAACAGTGCAACAACATAGATATGCACTCATGTTTTAGAATAATTTCATGTTAATCATCAAACGTATGCAGAAATGTTCTATCTTCTCGTATTTGAAATTAATGTAATGAAAGTGAGTTTGAAACCTACAAATAGAAGCTTCCTTTGAAATTCCCTGGAAGACCAAACTAATGATGCAAAGTGCACCAGAACGTGGAAATACCCTCTTCCGTAAGAAGCCTAACTATTTCTTAATCCTCAGGCTGCCACCAGCATAAATGCAAGATCTAACAATAACAACAACAGTGGGAGAAGGAGGGGGAAAAAATCAAAAGAAAAACTGAAAAGGTTAAAACAAATGAGAGCAAAATAAGTGGAAACAGGTATTTCTTCAAATGATGGTGGACCTTCCTTTTGTTTTTGCAGTACAAGTACTTAATGTTAGTTGTTTCTTTCTTTACTAGTGTACTAGTTTACTAGTGTAAAAGAAAACAGCACAGCTGGAGTCCAAACAGCGAGTTATCAACAGAAACATTCTTTTTAAAATTTTTTTTTCATTATAGATGCTCCATTTCCCCCCCAGATGGTTCAGTGAAACCAAGCTCTCCTAAATGTACAAATCAACCATGCAGACAGGCTGGTATTAAGAGAGACTTTCAAAAAGTTGTAGTTTAAAGCCAACAACATTTTCCATCATCCTGGCAAATGGCCCGGGTGATCCCCTGCTGTATGAACAGAGTAATGTCACTGTAAACTGACTCAATTGGACAATTCAAGAGCACAAACTTTTAAGCGTAACACAACTGTCTTAAACATGTAAGCTTGAATTTTAATTATCCAAGAAGTTTAAAATGAAGTAAGTAAAAACTCTTGAAAACCAAAAAGCATAAAATGAATGTAAAAGTTATTGTTAGGTCACGAACTCATACGCTCTGACAAAATTACAAAATTAAACTTAGCAAGTATGTGAGGTCAACAACAGTTATATACAGAGAAAAGTTGTCCCTGGTTGAACTTGAGCTCACCTGAAGCAGACAGTTGCTCTGCCTAAATGTAAAACTTCTTCGGTGACTAAAAATAAAAACCCAAACAAAAACAACACGGGCGATGCGAACGCCGAGGCTTTTGTGTGACGGAGAAATGTAATTCCACCTATCAGATCCCTAAAGCGCAACGGTGGGTTGCAAAATGAAAGGAAATGAGAAAGAAGAGACTAAACGCGGGTGAATAACACCCTTGGTTTTCCCAATTCCCAGACATTCTCGGAGGACTTCCAGGAGGAGCTGTGATTTATAGCCTCCATCTAAACTAATGCAGGGCTTTGTTTTGTCCGCTCTCACCGTCCTGCTTCAGGGAATCACATTGCCATTATAGAAGCACTTGTGATTAAAATCTGATGAAACTGATAATCATTGTCAGAGTGAGCTGAAACCTTAGATTCACTTGCAAGCTTCAGGCACAGAACTTGAGAGTCAAGTCCATTGCTATATTGCAGCACTCCACTATTTTGGCAGATCTATTGAAATATCAACTTCAAACACTATAAGAATAATGAGTTTCTTGCTTATATTTTCAGCTAAATGTTCCAGTCTTACTTACATATTGAGAAAAGATGTCTCCCTCCATTCGGCTTTGCTAATTCGCCCTTCGGTTGCAAGTGGACGATGCTTGTTTGGAGGACGGTCCTCTAAAGGTCTGCAGTTGATGCCGGGGGCTGTCACCGACTGTTCAGAGCTGACTGATGTCAGGTCAGTGCTAAGGTCAAACGACGTCCAGGACGAGTCAGAGGAAAAGGAAGAGCTGGTATCCACCCACTCCTCAAACAGTCCATGTTTGGAACCCATGGCAACTACAGTAAGACAAACCCAGCTATGTAGGGAGACAAATGCAAAGAGAACAGACTAGAAAATGTCTTGAAGAGCCATGAGATGGTGGACAAGTCAGAATATACTTTTAGATTGGTGTGGACTCTACAGTCACGTGCTAGAGAGAGTAAGGACCAATAAGGATGAACATCTGAGAATTGAGATCATGATTTCAAGGAAGAAAATAAAACCACTCAGACTGAAGAAGAGATAACAGGAAGGAAAAACAGAGAAGCACCGATGAAGATAGTCGGGGCCAAACATCATAGGTAATAGGTGCAGGCAGCAGCACTTCACAGGTGATGGCTCACATCTCATTAAATTCCATTTTTGCACCGCAACAATTAAATTATGGGGTAATCTGATAGTGCCGGCGCAGGATAGGAAATCGATTGGCAATGCATGGAGAGGCTTGAACTCGCGGCTTCTGTGGCTATGTGATAGCGCCGGCTGAGAGAGCGTCTTAGGTTGCACTGATTCGTGGTTCATTACCAGAAGACTGATCCAGGCAAAATTCAATTAAGGTACACCACTAAAACCAATTAGACCCTTGATGTGGGGAGAACACGCTCGCCAGTTTCCCAGCGGTGCAATGGGAGTGAACTAAGAGCATAGTTCTTCAGACAGGGAAGGTGGTAAAGTATAAAGGAAGAACAGAGTGGTGATCTGATTTCTTTGAAATCTAAGCTTTAATCAGTATTGGCCTTCATATCATATTTAGGTGAACATACATCCATTAGACTGTAGTCAAGGTGAACAGGAATGAATGTTTGTCACATAAAGTTCAAATTCATTGCGGTTAGGGACCAAACCACCAGCTACTTGTGACTTCCTCTAACTTTTCACATTGATTTAATTTGATACAAGCTAAATAAACTAATTAGATTGATAAAATAAGATGCAAGCACAGAAATGTTATCTTAAAGTTCTATTTCTATGGCCCTCTAGACTCTATAGGGCTAGAGAAATTCCTATCTTGGGACAAATTTTGCCCGCAGGCCTTGAGTTTGACACAGGTGATCTACAGCAGGGATGTCCAAATGTTTTTTCATAAAGTCAAAAGTACACACAGGCCAAAAACAACAAAAAATAAAATCAAGCAAATATTTCTTTAGTAGAGGGATTTTATTCATTCTTGATCTAAAACTTAAAATAGATTTTGCAAATTTGCTTTTTAATAATGCATCTACTTATCAACAAATTTATTCCCAGTTATCTGAGTTCTGGTCACTTTCTTTCAAAATGCTTGGTATATTTAGCCAAGTTAAGTAAAATATTTACAAAACTGGGTGCAGCAAAGTCAACTTCTCAGTAAAGATCTATGGATAAACATGGTTCTACTTATTATAAAAGTTTGCTTTTAAAAGACAAATACACTGAGTTGTACTTAACATTCATTATGTCAGTATTAATTTTGCACCGATTAAAGATAAAAAAAAAAAAAAGTTTGATAAATTTAGATCTTTCTTAAAATAGAGCTAGGGTCCACAAAAAAATCCATCCAACGCCCACAATTGCAATCATCAGCATCCAAAATATACCATATCCTGCCAAATCCATGGAGTCTTATGCAAGCCTTTTAGAAAAAGTTGTTTTATTTAAGTTTTTACAAATAACAGTCACAGTATAGGTGGAAAAAAAAAATCACTGCAAGGAAACGAAACAAAAACAAAAACAAAACACCCTATAACTTTTATAACACATTTTGGATTATTTGCTTTAAGTTTGAGGTCCTGTTAAGAGTGAAAAATAAATAGCATATGGGTATCGTGTACATATTTACATTTTCACCAGATAATCCGATTAGGTTTTTATTCATATTACATCCAGAGTGGACGAGTGTGTACATAGCTTTCTAGGTGTTTACTATAAAATCTAAACTCTCTCTTTAAATTTTCTTGTTTTTTTCTTCTTCTTTGTATTTGATGTACTGATTTAATGTCAGAAAAAAAATTGTGCACCGTTAAACAGAAAACACCAGTGCTTTTTAAAGTGAATTGTTACTGGGATGAGTCATAGAATAACACATTTGTCTTTGAAAAAAAAAGAAGTGAAAGAGCAAATTTATTTTTTGGAACAAACATTCAGAGTAAATCTTGCTAAAAAAAAAAAAAAAAAAGCAGGAGAAAAAGACAATATTCATGAGCAGAAGAGTTGGAAATTGCAGCAAGATAAATCAAGGGTAGCAAGAGAAAGTCTTGTTGTAGTCTGGCAATATTCTGGGCCACTGAGAAGTGGACAAAGTCACTCATCAGAAAGAGCTAAGCTTCCAAACAGAAGTACAATCCCCTTTCACAGGTAGGCAGAAAAACAGCAACAGACGACTCTTTACTGTGTCCTTTTTACCCTTCGTACTTCAATGAATACTCCAAAATTGCCGTTCGGAAAGGAAAATAGGAAAAATGCAAGAAAAACTAACGATAGTTGTGAGAACCTTCGACTTCCGCAGGTTGGTTTTCATGGAAATCAGCATGCGTTCCACGTTAGAGCAAAGCAGAAAGTCATAGTCCCGCATGCGGGAGCAATGGGGAAGTAACAGGATCCCCACGGCGGCGGCAGCAGAAGGAGGAAGCATGTTAGAGAAGAGCAGAAGAAGGGATGGAAATGCCCGGAGATGCTGCAGGGGCACCTCAGAGAGAGAAAGAGAAGCTGTCCGTTTCTCCTTTAATAAACCGGCCTCGGTTGTTTCATGTTGTAGTGGGCCTCCGACGCCGACACGTATGCAGACTCTGGAAAAAAATCCTCATGGAACTCAGCCAGAAACCTAAAAGAGAGGTCGGGGGGTATGAGTGGGGGGGATGGTTTTAACATTTAATCGTGATTGGATGAAACAGTCGGGCCACACGTTCCAGTTCACATCATGCTGTGGTTTTTCCTAGATTTCCACCAGCTCATTCTAAGAAGCCTTACATCCAACTCCCCTCGGCCTTTCTATACATTTTACGGACAACCCTGTCAACACGCATGAATTTATCTTTTTATCAGAAGAAACCAATCGCGATCTGAGACAGAGCAGACATGGGAATGCCTGACCAGCAGTCGGAAAGCAGCAGAAGTATAAAAAATAAATAAATAAAAAATTCCCCCCCTCCCTCTTCCCATCTAATCAGCAGCAGGGAAAACTAATCCGGAATCTTCTTAGTATCCGCTACTCGGCCAAATCCTCTAAATCTTGCCATCTCATCTTAGCTCCACCGGCCTTTCTAATCTCAATGCAAACAAATTATCCTCATCAGAGGAGAACTTATGAAGAGTGAACGTCGAGACGATGGCTGCTGAAGGTAAAGAAGGTCGGAAATACGAGGTTCTGGTTGGTTTTCAGTCAGTGCTATAAAGGCTGATCCTCAGCTGATAATATTCAGACAGATATTTAATAGCAAGCAAATAATTTTTTGATTTGTTGTTAGAATTCTTCTGAATTCCTGTCAGAGGAGTGTCAAAATAAAGCACACTACGCCTAGACTTAATGGTGATCATTCCTACGGAGGGAAAGAGGAGAGCGGAGAGATCAGCTGTGGCCAAATCCCAGCATGCACTGCGCGTCAGTCTATGGGACATCAATCAGTTTTTGCCCACTCGGCACAATCTGCCCGGAGGCTGATTACAGAGTAGAAACACGGAGTCTTTCCCAAAAGAGTCGAGTCTGAGAGCGTGGCCAGTGTCCTGCTGAGTCCACAGCATGGCCAGCAAAATATTTATTTTAACAACAATTAAAACAATTAAAAACATATTAAAATAATTGTGTGTATATATATATATATATATATAAGCGTACATTAATCATAGAAAATGTGTATGAATAACAAATATAGAATAAAATTAGAAAAGAAATCTAAATAAAAAATTAAATTTTGACATAAAAAGAAAGGAAGGCAGAAATAAAAAAAATGAAAGAAAAAGTAAAAAAAGAGACAAAGACAGAAAAAGACTGAAGGAACGGGAGACAGAAAATGAGAGAAAGACAGACAGAAAGATGATTGATAACTATAAATCATCAAAGTATGGGTAGTAATTCATCTGCCTTAAGAACCAGTTGATTAACGTTTAGCTGATTGTTTCAGGCAAAGAAATGACCTTTGACACTGCAAATGATGATGCTGCACGAGATGTTTCCCTGGCAGAAACTGCTGGGGCTCCATGTATCGGTATTCCACATGCATAGAAAGCAAGCAAAAAAACAATTCTGCAGCCAGGAGGCCAAACAAAAAAAAAAAAGATAAAAAAGGAGGCATCACACATTCAGCTCTCTAGCGCTACCTTTTGACAAGAGGGGGGTATTGTTTGAGTTTGATTAGAGAATGAAAAGACCTAAATCCCTGAAGATCGCTAGTGAGGATTTAAAGATTAGACTCCCGTGCTTGTGTAACGCCCACTCATCTCCCGCCCTCTAACACGAGCTCTCCCACAGATTCACCCGGCATGTGGAGGTTCCAGGTTGACTTCATGGATGTCTGGCAGCAAATGCAAACCAGTAATGTGTAAAAAAAAAAAAAAAAACAGAAATAAAGTTCTTCAAACTGAATTTCCTGGTATTTCAGTTTGGAGGAACTTATTTTCAGTGACTTATTTTTGTCTTGATACATTATCTCACTCATTTTTAATTCGTAAGAGAGTGTTTAATTAAACTGATATCCAAAGTAGTGTTCAGTCAGTTCTGGTTTTATACCTGAGGAAGAGTTCCAGATGTTTGATTAGGGCTCTGAGGTTCCGCTCAGGGATCTGCATTTTCCCCAGGATCTCCGGTAGCTTCACTGCAAGGAGCGAAAGTTGGGAAATGTGAGTGTGCTGCGTTTGAGTGGGACAGATGCAACCGGAATTCAGAACGAACCGAAAAGCCGCAGGAGGTGCTGGGATCCGTAGAGGTAGGAGGGTGGAGGAGGCTGGTCGCTGAGGGGGTAGTTATCAGGGGTTAGCTTCCAGCTCAGAACCTGGTGGATGACATGATGAGGAATTAAATATATATATAAAACTGATTTTAGCATGTTAGAGGCATTTCAAAGGGAGCAAACTGCTTCACCACCTCATTGAGCTCATTGTTTCTGCGGCTCTCCAAGCCGCAGAAAAGGCCGCTCCTCTCTTTGCTTGGCGTCATCGGCAACGGAGATGATGAGCCACTGTGGACCGGGGTTTCTGGGCAAAGAGACGAGGGGAAGGAAATGAAAACATGCACACTGCATTTTCTCCTGCGGAACATCGCCCCTTACCAAAGCCTTCCACATTCTACAAATAATATGAAAATGATCTCAAATGTTTGTGCTGCTGTCATTTTAAAGATATTAACAATAGATGTCAACCACCATAGTAATAGATACAAAATAAAACAAAATACGGTGTTGAAAATTTTTAGTTTGTGCCGTTATAATTTTTAAGATTAAAAATAGTAAACGTTTCCAGAGCTCGCACCCTCCACATTAACAAAAAACAAACATTTTAATAAATTAATTGTGCTAAATTTGTGTAACTAACATTTTTGTAGCACAGGAGATTGACAAAGTTTGTAAATGTGGGGGGCTGGTTGACATTTGTTGACCTCTGGAAACATTAATATCTTTAAAATAATAAAGAGACAAACAAAATGTCTGATTCATAAACAAGCATGCATGTGTCATTGCAATTTTGTTTTTTAATTTGAAGAAGATTGGAGGGCAACTTCACTCAGGTTGATTTTGCAGATGTTTAAACCAGAAGGACATTGCCATCTACTGGATTAACAACATTACTACAACCTCAAATCATTGAAGATTTCATTATTAAATCAATCATACTTTTTTCCAGGTTGAGGAAGAACTTGGGTTGCGCTGACGTGTCGATAAGACGTCGTTTGAGCTGCGGAGAAGCCGTAGCGCTCCCTCCACCTGTTGGTGTTTCATATTTAGACATCAGCAATCATGAATCTGATAAGAAAATAAAAAGGTGCCACGTTTTCTGACCTCCACTGCTTCCCTCGGTGGGCCGATCTCCACCAGACGTGTTCCTGGTGGAGCGCCTGAGGGACTGGGACTGGGAGGACTGGTAGGAGATGCAGTCCATGTCGGGGTGGCGGCGGCGCTTCGGCGTGGGGGCCGGAGCCGTGGGCGTGGCGGCGGAGGTGTCGCTCAACGCCGGCTGGCTGTCCGTGGACTGAGGCGTGGGGGGGTTGTGAGCCGGTGGGCTTGGGCTACGTTCTCGTTGGGCGCTGGAAAAGAAAGAAAGAAAAGTTAAGAGGCACCCATCACAGAGAAAACGTTTTGGTCAGAACGCACATACTTGCTGGAGCTGGGTGAGGTTTCGTTGACCGTGAGGAGCAGCCTGGAGGAGCTGACTTTCTTAAACTGAGCTTGTTCGCAGGGGTAGAGCAGGATCATGGGTAAGGTGAAATCAAAAGTGATCCTCAACCCGTCGACCATTTCCTTACAAAGTTCCTCGCTAAAAAACAAACACAAAGTTCACAAAAGAAAAAAAAAAAAGGCTGATTTCTCAACTTTAGTGCCGTCAGGGTTCTCACCTCCTCTCCGGGGGAATCGTCTGTGGGCTGCTGCTCTGCGTGGTGTTCTGTTGCCGCCGGTACCGCTCATTGGCCATGAAGGCCTTGTTGATCGTAAAGTGCTTCACATAGGACTCCAGGATGTGAACCACGTTGGTCTGACAGGGGACCATAACAAGCTGGAGAAGAGAGGAGAAGCATTAAGAGCAAAACCCCTCACAGAAACCTCTGGGAGGCCGAGCCGTACCTTCTTCCTCTTGTTGATGTAAAAGCAGTCGTCTTCCAGTTTCTTCTTTAGAACATCCGGGATGCTGATGTCCACGTGGACCACCTTCTCCTCGCATTCTCGCTTCACGCTAACTTCTGGCTCGACCCTCTGAAAACACGAAAGGCGGATGAATACTTTGAAGCGCCGTGCCAAGAAAATAGCCCCGGCAGGAGTCGTCACCATTTTGTTGACGTCTTCAGAGAAGGTGCTGTCGCCGCTGTTTGAAGAGTCAGGCTCCGAGTCGTCCCCTTCGCTGCTGTCCGAGGTCGAAATCAAACCTGACGGCGGGGAAGAGTAAAACTTTGAAACGCTTGCAGACGGCAGCGGGAGATCGAGCGCCGCAGATGTAGTTCTCACATGCATCATCACTGTCCTCCTCCTTTGGGAGAATCTTCAGAGAAGATTTGTTACCAGACTGACGACGTCGCCGCTTCGTCCATCCCTTTCTCTTCCTTACCGCCGGGATGAAATGGAGCAAATGAAATTCAGAAAGCTTATTCACGTTTTGAAATGGGAATCTTGATTAGAACAAGAACTTACATGCGCCCCAGAGCTTTGCGAGCCAGCTTACGTTGCAATGTGCGGTTTTCCTCCGTGTCCCTTAGGACATGATCCTCGGCAGCCCAACGATCCCAGCTGCACAAACGCAAGCATCAGTTTAATACAGAGAGAGTTAAAACCTCAAAACATGAAACTCAATATGACATGGTGAATATACTGTTACCTTCTGCTCCAACCGCTGAAGTGAATCAGGTACTTTGGGACTCGTCTCCCATGTTCATCTGTACCTATCAAGACATCAAGCACCTGCAGGATCAAAAGCAAAACGTCTGTCAATTGCCATGTAATTAAAGTTGAGCAATCACTGGTGAACAAATGCAAATTGGAGGTATACATTTACACATCCTTGTTTTTGGCTTTAGAGACATGAGGTTTCTGAATATTTCTGGTCAAAGTTGAATCTGCTTCATGAAGCATTCCCAAGCTGCAGATTTGTGCTCTAAGCTTCAGTCAAAAATTGGTTTCCTGACATTAAAGTAGATTCAAAATCTGGCTTAAGCTTTCAAAGTAGAACATCTTCAGTTTGGGAACAAATTTACTGATATAAATGAATATTATGATATCAAAACTAACTATCCATCTGTATTACAGTTGTATTTGATAATAGAACTCAAAATAATACCAGGCATTATGAATTCTTCTGGAAGAAAAATGCAACAAGTGCCTAAATGTAGTAAAATTAGCAATATTATTATAAAGCAGCAATATTTAGATATTTTATTAAATAGGTAAGTTTTTTTAAAGAAACTAACTTGCGTAAATTATTAGTAATTACATAGTTATTATAAATCAACCAGAATATGAAGATACAAGCAGAGCTGGAAGAAGTTGGGTTGCTAACTTGCAGCTAGCTAGCTCAGGTAAGCAAAATGCGAGATTCAAGCTGCTAATTTTCACAAAACAGTTGTCTCTATCTATTAAACAGCAATTTGCTTAGTTTATGGAAACGCTGTACGAGAAATGGTGAAATGCGCGGCCGAATGGGACCTTTATTCAGCTACCTAGCAAAACTAAAACCTATATTAGCTGCGCATTCGTGGTGAGTTTGTTTATTAGATGCTGACATTTAACGGCGCTAAAGTCACGAGATAAATCATTCTGACAAAACATTTTTTATTTTTCAAAGAAGACAATATTTTAGAAATTGCTCAGGTTGGAAGTCCTCCTCAAATGCACTCACGACCGTGTAAAACTGCAATACTACAGCTTTGTTTACGTTTTTCCTTTTTTTTTTTTTTTAATAAACCCATCATTCCGCTACAAACATGTAATCGAACGCACCCGGAAACCACGCGCTTATGCAAAGAGAAACAAACCGGTAAATTAATACCAAGAATGCATTTTTTCTTGTAATGGCCTAAATCGCCTTTGTGGTCACTCGTGGCTCCACACTGCATAAAACAGCCTCGCTTTCCTTTTGCAAATGACTCCTCTTCCAGGGGTTTAAACACCAAACGGCAACGTTAGCTTGGTTAAAATCTTACCTTAGCGTCATACAAGACTTTAGCCTTGGTTGGGTCGGGTTCAAAGCACAAGACTCGTTCTCCTTTGTGAAACTGGTATTTAATTCCCCGCGAATTCATTTGTTCATGGCGACGTGTGGGAGAGAAGGCATCGATCGGATTCTTAAACCCTCTTAACCCTTTCCTTTCCTATGTGGGAGTTTCACAACTAAAGGAGCCTCTGGAAAAGATGGCGCTGTTGTGGGAGCACAGGACGAAACGTTACTGCGCTGCATTCATAGGCAACTGGGAATTTCTACACTCCGTTGTCAGCTCTCATATGTTTGCAAATTCACATTATGGTATTTTTAGATGTTTTTTTTAAATGGTTTTAATTCTAAAGTACTGGTTGTTGTTGTTTTTTTCTTTTAGAAAAAAACAACCAACTACAATTCAATGATTACCGCTAAAATCAGTCGCACTCTAATGAATGTTGACGTTCCGCGCAGACACGAAGGCAGCAGGAAACACTGCTTGAAAATTGCGATTTCAAAAACTAACCAGCAGATGGCAATATAACGCGGGGAAAGTTCAGAGTAATAAATAATTAGTCTCACTTCAAAAGAATATGATTCTATATATTTATCTACATAAATGTAAAATGATTGCGTCATAAAGTCCCTGAAGATGACAACTGTTATGAATGTATTCTATTGAAATAAACAGATTTCAGGCAAACTGAATTGAGCTGCATTTTTTTCTGTCCTAAATTGATAGTCAGCATCAATAAATCCTGAAATGTTTATCTTTCTTCCGCTATGCAAAAGACAATGTTTATCTAAATCCACAGCTTCTGCACTTTACCCCTCACCCCCTTACAAACTGTTTTTAGAAGTGTCAAATCTATCTCAGTTGTTATCAGTGTCATGTCATGCTGTGTTGCTTGCGTGTGAAAGTGTCATGTGTTGCTGCGTCAAGAGCTCCCTCATTAGTGGACTGTTTCCGTTCAATTTTATCATACTTTTAAACCTTTTAATATTTGTTCATGCTTCAAACCAAAATTTTGACCTATTTTATTAGGATTTTATGTTTAAATTCTCAAAGAAATGCATCATTTCTTTGGAATGAAAACTAACATTGTTTTCAAAACTTGCATATCATCCCCACTGTGAAACATGGGGGTGGCAGCATCATGGTGTGAGGATGCTTTTCATATCCAGGAACAGTAAAGATGGATGGAGCAAAATATAATGTATCCCTGGAAGAAATGCTGTTAAAGGCTGCACAGGACAAGAAACAGAGCCAGAAATGAAATAGATTTGGCAAAGTTTCTATTTCTTTGTCAAATTAAATAGAATTGGCATAGAAATAAAATTGGCAAAGTTAATGACCATCTCTAATTTGGTCATTAGAGATGACCAAACTCAGTTCTTAAGAGCAGATGCAAGATGCAAAGTTGTTACCCGTGGCTCCAGAGTAACAACTTTGCATCTTCCACTTCTTAATAAATGGCTAAAAATAAAAGGAACCAGCTGATGTTTAAAATGTGGATATAATAACAAATGCTACTTAATTAGCAGTTTTTAAAATTTGTCCTGGATTGAATTTCCACAAAGAATGAGACTAAAATATGTTTTAAAATATATTTGACTAGTCATAAGACTGGAATTTGTTTTTATTTTTTTAAATATCAATCTTCTCATTTTTATCTTTATTTCAAATCCTGATATTGTAAATAATATGCTGGTTTTAAAAATGCCAAGAAATTTCTGAAAGTAGATGATTATTTTAAAAATTTCCTGTTTTGAAAGTCATGTGACATTTGCTAAATGAGTTTTATTTGACCGTCTTGAGAGCAAAATGGCTCTTTAGGTTGTAAAGGTCACAAACCCCTGCTATCCTGCAACATCGCATCCCTCCTCCAGCACCTGAACCAAATGAATGACTTCTTAAAAGTTTCGGGAAAAACTGTCAAATTTTCTAAATGACTTTTGCATCAATCTCTCACAATCAGTTTCCCACACAAAAATGATGTTTGAGGTTTTATTTACACAACATAAAAAAGTATAAATGCAAGACAGCACAGTAAATTCTGCAGAGTTAAATCAACACTTGCCGAGTCTATTTGGTCCCTATCAGAATTGGTGTTAATTTAACTCTTTTTCAGAGTTATTTCAACAAGAAACTGAGTAGTTTTAACACTTGAAAAAGTTA